>VWZT01008132.1:758281-823502 GCA_013397055.1 Pachycephala philippinensis
GGCTGTGTTACAGGTAGTTTGGCGGGGGCTCTACCAGGGAGGCTGCGGTGGGCGCACGGCGGAGTTAATAAACTCGGGCAGTTCTGCCAAGCATTGAGTCAAGTTGGTACCTGGTTTCCTTTGACTGGCTCTATGTAAGGCAGAGACGCGTGTCAGGGGTGATGCGCAGCTTGCAAACAGTTTGCCATACAGGTGTGTGTCTGTGTGAAGTTGTCACTCCTGTGCTCTTCTGCAGATGTATTTCTTTTTTTTTTTTGTCCTTTCAGACTTGCTGTCCAGTGTATTGTAACACTGTATCATTATCTTGCTACAGAACTCAACCATATATTTATATTTACCTTTGGAGGAGACATGTGACAGCACTTGTAAGCTCAGCTACCGGCGAAACTAGACTGAGTTTAAAAAGTAGGCACTGAGATACAATAACAAAGAAGCTGCCTAAAAATAGATCTGCTTAGCAAGATGGTTAGGCTGTGCAATTGTATTGTGGCACTTTGAAAGAGACTGGGGTTAAAGTTAAGAAACTCATGTCCCTTCCTGTAATGTATATATGGGTTATTTCATTGTTGTCAAATCAGATACGTAGTGTAAGAATTCCTGTGGATTTGGATGCAATGACACACAGATAAAGACCTATCAATGGAATATGCCCCATTTCTTATTCTCATTATATCAAATGTTCATGTGCTGGCAGAACAGGTGCTGGAAGCACCTTTGTTAAGCAGTTAACCTTACGGCAGAAAGGAAATATTTCATGTTACTCCATCCCTCTACCTCTTACTGAATAGTTTTGCTGAGAAAGTCCTAGTCAGTGTCAATAGCAACCAGCATTGTTGCCAATTTCTTTCCTGCAGGCAGGTACTAAGAGAACTACAGAAGAAGAAAAAGAATGGATTTCAGGAACCAAATCAGTAAAACAGTATGTAGGAAAGAAATATGTGTTAGCAGATCAGAAATTCGAAATGCCTGTGATCTTTTTATCAGTTGTCATCAACCCTTAATCGTTTTGTGTTCTGGAAAACATTTTATTTGTATATGCTGTTCTCCACCTAAGTTATCTAATTCTTTGTAACTGGATGTATCTTGTCAGACATGATTTATTAATGCATATTGTCTAAAAAAGAATCTTGAATAGTAGTAATAGTAGTCGTGAATCTTGTGTGGAATGGTAGGAATGTAGCCTTTTCCAGAAATTTGGAAGCATGAAATTAATGACTGAAGTTCTTCAGATCCGTTTAAGTTTCAGAGCTTACTTTTCTTTTTTTTTTTTTTTTTTTTTCTCCAAAGGGAACAAAAAATGGTTTAAATTGTGCCTCTTACAGAGCTTTTTTTTTTAATGCATTTAACAACTATGAGGTCATGATGACTATAGAATGTGGTAAGATGTTAAAATGTTATTGTTTTGAAAGTCTGTGAAGGAAAACATATTTGCTAACTCATGGTGACAAAAAAATACATACAGAACTCATAAAAACATGAATAGAAATGCCCTGTAGGAATGGATCAGCAGGTGGATGAGCAGGTAAGCTAATGCAGAACTGTAGCATTACTTCCTACATGAAGCTTTCTACAAGTGGTTTTAAACTAAAGGCTCAAAGAAATGTATTTTTTTTTAAATAAATGCTGTCTTCTGGAGTAGCTTAAGGAAATTTTTAACAGAATCATAAATTGAAAGCTAACTTGAAAATTTTTATTGAACAAGAAAAGGATGTGCTAACAGCAGCGCAAACCTCTGAATCACACTTGGCCTATGTAATGACATTTAGATAGGTTAAAAGCAGGAATAATCATTTAAATGAGGGAAATGATATGGAATGGGGAAAAAAATGCATTTTATTAAAATCACGTGTCATATTCCTTCATGTGCTGTATACCATCAGATGGCAATAGGTTATGAGTTTTAAGTCAAGGAGATTTAACTCCTCTCAGTAGGCCCATGGATGATTAATCGGTTGTCAGTACTTTTTTAGGTAAAGACAACTTAAAGGAGAAAATGCTGTCAAGATTCATCCTAGAATTAGCAGTTACGTTAAGGCAGAGGCAGATCAAAAACAAAGGACCTAGTAGTTATCTGGCCTGAGGAGATGGGTGTGGGAAGCATTTCCACACTGATAACCATACCTTAAAAAAAAAGTGTAAAACTTACAATATGAAGATTATGTGTTACTGGTTACTGCGGTTCAGTTTTAAAATGCCTTATTTTGAGTAGAAAGTATACTTTTGTTTCAGGGAAAAAAGTTGGTAAAAAGAAAGGTTTCTTTCTTTTTTTTTAGTGTAAATATGTTCTTCCATCTCTACAAAGCTAGGGTGTGGTGATCTAATTGGTCTTTGTAGGCACTGCACAATAAACAGTATTGTGGAATACTGCAGTTCATTAGAGAAGCTGTTGCATATTGTACGTATATAAATGACGTAGATGTCGCAAATGGGTAAAAAAAGGTGGTTGTTTCAAATACTGGTGCAGGAGCAGAGCTGCATTAGCTTGAGATTTTACACAAGCAGAATTATTTTCATAAATGCATTTTAAGTGCTTATAGTTAAAGGCAACATACTGTATACCATCAGATTACCAGAAACCTGAAGGAATGTTTCTGCTCTCAAGGGCATACTGATCATTCCTCTCTGCTTATTAACATACATATACCTTGCTGTTTGTGCTCTCATTTGTACTATGGAAAACAACCTTTGACAGCTCATTTTCCTTTGCATTTGTAGCCAATGAGAAAAATTAGCAGCAAGTAAGAGCTAATTTTGCTCATGTTAGGAACAAGGCATTACCTTCTGTATACAAAATTAGTTATCTCTATATATATATTTTTTTTTTAAGATACTACTTTTGGTCTCTTTTGTTCTTTTCCCTTCTAAAGAGAACCCTGAGCATAGGGCCTCTGGTGGTTTTTGTTGTATGGGAACTATCCTTTTTGCAATGAAAGAATTCTCTGCTATTTCATTTTGTCCTTTAAACCTCTTTATTTTTGGGTGTCTCCTTTTCTATTAATAGCTTGCATCAATAGCACTAATATCTTGTTGCCTAGTTTTCTTAATAGCAAGAACAGCAAAGTTGAAACTGCCAAGATTATTGTGCTTTCTGGAAGTCTTCAAGAGCCCCACAGAAACCAGTTTGAAACTTTCTTCGTTCCCACCGTTGCTGCTTGGGAAAACTTGGAGCATGATAAAACAGTAAAAAGTACAGCATGTTTTCAACTTAGAAGGTCTCCCCACCAAGCGCAGTGATGAGAAAGGACAGTATTTGATAAGGAAACTCCAAGTCCCCAGTAATCATTGCCTAATTGTTTCTATCCATCAGACAATGATTGCCATACTCCCAAGGCTAATTAGATAACAGATACTTCAGCTTTTACACTCCCTTCTCTCTGAAATTCATCTGAATTTATTGAATTCATTTATATAATTATTTCTGTAAAATTTACCAGTTCTGCCTGTTCTTTTTATTTTCTTCTTTTTTTCTTCCTTAAGTAAATTGTATTGCAGTTCAGATATTCCAACTAAATATTAAAAACTATACAAAATTTGTAAACAAGCCACATATATCCAAAGGGTCAGTTAGTGATTCTGGGGTACTCAATCTGATGCTCTAAAGAAGCATGTATTATAATGTACATATCCCTGAATCTCTGAAAACCGGTGTCTTTCACAAACTCGAGTATATGATGCTTGTAGTCTCTCCTTTCCCTTGCTGACACCTCTCAGCTGGGGCTGTGAGCACATGGACACACAACCTCGTGGTGACTCTTTGTGAACTCATCCTGTTACAGTTCTGGCTGAAGCCACCGTCCAAGTCTGTCATGTTGGCCAAGCAGAACAAAAGAGACACCCAGATGTGGTTGCTTTTGCTAAGGGCCCAAATCTTTTGAGCTAATGAAAAAAATGATCAAAATGCTAACAGTTTGTATAGAATGTCTTTGTTCTTCACTTTTCCACAAATGAATAATGCTAATTAAGAGGAAATTAAAATCCTTTGTTTCAAAAACTGTTTTGGCTGAGGTAATTTCTATACGTAACTGTGATACCGGGGTCTAAAAACGTATATTTAATTGCCTGTTGGACATGAAGATACATATTTGAACTGCAGCAGGTAAAGTGGTGGAACTCAGGAGATGAATTACATACAAACTAGTATGGTAAGACGTATCTACCATATGTCTTCTATGACAGAAGATGTCATGAGAGATGCCCATAATCTATACTGCACAGTTGATATAAGACGAAGAGTTTCTTGTACTCTTCCCATTCTCACTTGCATTATTAAAAATTAGTAAATGTAACTAAAGAGAACAGAGCGTGGTACTTGGAGAAAAAGTCTGCCTTAGTGATCAGTCCTGTAAAGTTTAGGTTTGCCTTTTTAAAATACGAATAGCAAACATTCTTATGCTGGAGTGGTGATCATGACAAGCTCTAGTCGATATCACAAATCTAGCTACAAGGTTTAATACAGTTTAATGCCATGAATATCCTTTCTTGGGGGAAACCTCATGTTTTAACAGTTTGGAGGTTGAATTGTCTCAGGACTTTCAGAGAGTGAAGTTTGCTGGATTAGAGCTCAGGTCCCACTGAGAGCAAAGCAAAGGCAGTCACAGTGGATACTCCTTAGAATTAGCTGTCCTGTGGTATTATGCAATAAAGAACATATTTTTGTTAATATAGGGTCTTACACCATGCATAGTGTCAGGGTACTTTGCCATAGCACACCAGACTACATAACTAGTGAACATAGCATGTCTTTTTTTTTAATTTATTTTTGGTAAAGGGAAGCGGTAGTGAAATTTTTGGACTTTGCTTTTAATTGCTGGGTTTTGAGAAGAGTTTTTTTCTTTTTGCATGTATATTTTGATTGTGTTTAATTGTCACTGCTGTCAATGGTTTTCTATACCAGCTTTAGGAGAAAAGTGTCTGTGATGGAAAATTCTGATGACATGTACATGTTCCTACATTTTCTGCTAGCAAAAGGGAAATGAAAAACGTGGGCCTTTCACATGGAATGGAAAGTGATGTTGCTGAGCTTAGCCTGTGGATCTGTAGTTTTATCAATCTGCAAAGAGTAGAAAGAATTGGTTTCTGTGTTTTGGATAGTACTTAAATATAAGTGCTGCCTTCGAAATTGTGACTATGTTAACGACTTGTGTCTGTCCCTTCTTTACAGTCCTGCTTCTTGCTTTGTTTCAAATTTGATAGGAAAGTGAAAGTTTCATTGTATCCAAAAACATGTGATCCTACTAGCAATGAAAAGGAAACAGTCTGTGAATAGCAGACTTTCAGCAGATGTGTGTTTGAGAGCTATTGTATAACACTGAGGAGTAGATTTTGAGGTGTTGCTGGAAATAGATAAACCAGAAACTTGATAATGAATTCAGAGAGCTAACATCTCGTCATGAGAAAATATGTAGCAATGTTTTTAAATTTGTGAGACCTTGGTAGAAAAATTAACACTTTTTTGTTTATTCTGTTTTTGAGATAAAATACCAATGATTCATAGCCACACTTTTTTTTTTCCTTATAACTTGAGCTTGAAAAGGGTGATGAATGCAAAAAATGGATGTCAACGGTAACAGTCCACTATATAATTTAATTTTAGTGGCTTGACATTTGCTATGAATGGTACAGTATTATTTTTCATAGAAGTGTGAATGTATAATGGTTGTGAGTAACCTGTCATGCACTTCAAGAAAAGCAGAGTATGATGTTTTAAGTTACAGGGGTAAAAGATTTAAGACCAGTTGAATAACAGTTTTAATTCACTGCTTTTTGAAGCTGAACTCCTTTAGAGTTCAGTTAGCAGACTCAACATTCCGATACTGTGTATTTGGTAGGAAGGAAAGGTTTAAATAGGTTGAGAGAAGTTGAATGAACTACCTGATTATAGGCACCTAGAATATCTAGCAAAGTTACTCTTCTTGTATAGCCATGGGGAAGATTTGTGACAGTAGGAATTAATTTTGTAGTGACAGAGATTTGAGCTAGCACCTTGAACAATGAGTGTAGGGTGTTGTGGTTTTGTTTTCTTTTTCTTTTTTCTGTTGCTTTACAAAAATGCACTAGGTAAGCATTTTAAAAAATACACCAAATGTTCTCTTTAGTCAGTCTGTAGTCAATGAAGGGAAATATCTCATTTTATAGTTAATAGAAAGGAACAGATTCTATGGTTCAAAACAGAAACATAATATTTTGAGTTGGTAGTGACTTTACTGTCCCAGGGTGGGCCATGAGAATGTACATAGTGCAAAGTGCAGCAGATAAGGTGTGAAAACAAGTACTTGGTGAGTTGTTACAGAAAAGAATCTAAATCCATATGGGGTGTTCTAAATGTTTTGGTGCATTTCATGACACAGATGTCAACATCCAGTTTCATTTAGCATGAAATTTTTAGAAACTCCCCTGGGCTTAGGGACTGGTGAGATTCAGACAGTATTTGCTCTGGAGGCTGATGTCAGTGAACTATTTGTGTATCCCAATACACTCCAAACTTCGGTTTTGGTCCCTTGGTCCCACTGAGCTCAAGAGACTATCCCAGGTGTAAAATGCCAAAAGAGACAGCTGTTTCCAACAGTGTTTTATAAAAGGTATGTCAGAAATCTTGAATTTTTACAGAATTTTACTTAAGGTCCTGACTTTAAATGGCATTTTATGGAGAATTACAATAGTGAGTATTTTCAGATTTGGATGAGGACAAGAGTATCGATGATCTGACTGAATCAGAATAATCTCTCTAGGCTTCCCTGCGGTCAGAAGAGAGAGTCCATCAGGGGATAGGTCAGAGTGCCTAATGTTTCTTGGCCTAAACTGACCATTAGAGTTGTGCCTTAAGTAAAGTGGTTTTTCAACTAAAGTAGGCTTTTTGGTAGTGGGAGAGAGAAGAAAAATCACAGACCCATTGCATGATGTTAGTAATTCAAAGTACTTATTATTTATATTTTCCTTCTGCTTGCATTTTCACTTGTTATTTTAGCGAGGATTTTCTGCTTTTAAGGACAACTGTGATCTACAGATTGAGAAATGCTGTTTTGGAAAGGTATTTGTGTCTTCATCAACTGTCAAGAGAAACTAAGGAGCCTGCTTTCACTAGAACAATGTCATCCTTTGTGCATACTCCCTTATGATCCCCTAAAATATGATGCTAAAATCACATGGATAAAACCAATTTATTCTCACTTTGGGGTTTGGATGAATTTCTGTAGCTTCCAACAGGAGTGAAGAAGACAGGGAGCATTGTAAATAATGTGTGACCAAAAAGAGTGTGCTGAAAATGCAATAACTTTAAAGAATCAGATAGTGTACTATCATCCAGATTAGTCTTCATTTTTTTTTTTTTTATCACGGTGAGTGCAAGTGAGGGGCTTTTGAGTGCTACCTGACTTGTAAAGTAGAATGGGCACAATAGTTGAAATGACATTTTCTTGCCCCTGTGGAAAATAAACATTTCACAGTTCATTATTTTATGTCCTCTCCCCAGTTGTACGTGTACCAGCTGGATGGCAACTGAGAATCGTTTAAGCATTTTATCATTCTATAACCCTCTGATGGAAATGACATTTAGAAGAAAAATTACTGATTTCTGTGTTCGCTAAAAAGTAAACATGCATAGCTAATGGTTCTATTCACCACAGATCATACTTATGCATTTTTAATAAAAACTTGATTTTAATTCATACATAACTTATGAGAAATGTTTATCAGTTTAGAGATCTGCTGATTCCCACTTAAATGTTTACATATATCTGGATACCTTGAAAATATCTTTCATTTGATGCTCAGATTAAGGTGAATCTTTATAGACAAGTTGCTTCTCTGCTGCCTATGTAATGATGTAAAGTATATAGGAAATGCTGATTATTATCCTGATTGCTGAAAACAGTAAAAAACCCCATTTATTTGACATAAATGAGTCTCCTATTTTCCTATGCTGTTTGAAGTAATAGCTTTCTAATACTGGAGTTTTGGGCGGCAGTGTGTGTGTCTCTGTGTGTGTGGGGGGGGTGTTCTTCCTTTTTTTTTTTTGTATTTGGGATATTAGGCAGTATCTCTAGTTGCAAGTCACCAGTTACATGTAACTGGCAAGTTACCAGTTATGTGAATGGGAATAAGAAAAGTCTGTTGTGTTCTATATTCATACCATAACAGATTGAGTTCTGGTTTCCTCCTCACCCTTCTTTTCTTATGAAGGAATTCTCATTGGCAGAGTTTTGTACAGAAAGCAGCATGTGAGGTTAATTCTGTTATTTCTAAGAAGTATATTGAAATGATGATGCCTGTCATGTTTATATGTTACATCACCTTTCAGAAGACAAAAAACGAGGGACCATTTGCAGATGGTGGGAGAGAGGCTCACGCTGTCTCATTCAAGCATGTAATGAATAGGCTCTGAACCACCTTCTGGAAGTGGCTGCCTCTTTTCATCGACTGTATAGGCCTCTCTTCTGCATGCACCTTTATTTACCTCATTATATAGTTAACTCTGCTTATTTTATCTGTTATCTTTGTACTAAAGAAGATTAGATAGACTGTCAAACTCTTTTTTTAGAATTCAAGCAAACATAATTGAGTGATACATAACATTTCTTCTGGATGAATGGAAGTCATGCTAGAGGCCTAGAACAAGGGTCAGAGGGCTGCCCCTGTTCACCTTGAAGAGCATTTACTGTCATTCTGAGTGATGCTGCAGGAGTGAATTAAATTGGTGTACAAGAACAAGATAGTATTAAGAGCTAGAGTCTTGAATCTAAGGTACTGATTAATACTTGTGTAAGAAGGCTTAACTGTCTTAGGAAATGATGTCATTCCTCTCCAGGTGACTCATAGTATGGGTCAATTTACTAATTAAAAATTCCTTTAAACTTCCTCATAGACAGACTACTAATTGGCCCTCAACAAGTATATTCTTCTTGTTTGAAGATAAAAAGCTTTTGTGAGGAGAGGAAGATAGATGCTGGGATGTCTCTTTAGAACAATGCATGTCTCTTTGAAAAGCCATTCTTCAATAATTAAACAAAATGTAAAGTTTGCAAATTTTTGCCATGACCGACAATGGCTTAGCATTTTTCATTATACTCTGGTCACAGTCTTTGTGGCAGGGTGTTCTATTACAGAGCACAGAAACAAAAGGAGAAAAAAACCCGTTGTGTGTCATTGCTGCCTTCACAAAGCCACAAATACATTAAACTCAAGATATTGTTCATTGTGCTCTTGAGCCACCAGCGACAAAGGTGCTGTGAGTACCACTGAATATGAGGGAGTCATATGTCATTACATCACTGTTCAAATTGACAGAGCAAATAGCACTAAAAAAAATGAAAACATTAGCAACTAAAGGAATGCAAAACAGTAAGAGGCTTGCCTTAAAAAAAAATAGAATTTAGATATTTTTGTCATAAGTTGTAAAGTTGATTTTACCTTTTTCCTGTCTTTTTTTTTTTTAATTTACTTTTAAGTTCTTGTGCATGCCCATTTTATACCCTTGAGGCCAGTTAGCTTTTCTTTTGTTTGACACTTGCAGCAGTCGTAGGCAATGACAGCAGCTTGGTAACAAGCCAGATGATGGCACTGGTTGTGTTAACATAAGATATGGGCTTCAGTGTATCCTGAAAACAGAGTTCATTGTCCTGGATTTTATCAGACTGGCTTTCCTAAGTGTGGAGCTGGCAGTAAATTTGGTACTTCTAGAAGGAAATCCACAACAAACGATTTGGATGCAGTATTCAGCAATATTCCTAATAATGCCTATTTCTAATCCTGGCAACCTCTCAGACTATTTAGAGAGCCTGCTGTCTGGTACAATATTTTTTTGTTTTTTCTTTTTTTTTTTTGGTAAATGAAAGCCATAACCCAGTGGTGGGGTCATAATGGCAGGGACAGAAGAAAAGCTGTTTGCCTCAGTGACTGGAAGAAATGTCTGTTCTGCATTGTGCTAAACTGTGCTTTTTCAGATGCATAATAAAAGTTATTTATGGACACTGATAAAGTGGTATCTGTTGTATAATATCACAGATAGGCATAAGGATGATAACAAAAGGCAGCTGGTTTAGTAAGCTCTATTTGCTGCAGAAATGTGCTGTTCTTTGCGAATTGAAATAAAAAAAGAGGAGGATGTTGGGTTTTTTTTCCTGCTTCCTGGCATTTGCAATCATTCTTGCTTTTCAGTGTGCTTATAAAGACAATTACATGGGTCCCATGTCAGTATTATATTTATCATGACTAGCACCTTATTAGAGGACAGCTGCGCTTCTCTGCCCAGCACATATATGTAACTACCACTGATGATAATAGAAGCTGTGAGTGTAACCCTCCTCTGCATTTCACCCATGGGGGTTGCTGGAGCTCTCATGGTTTCAGTTAAATAACTTAGGTATAAAGCCAGGAATGAAACAGTGATGGATCTGGGACTATTCAGTTGCTTGTTCAGAGTTCAGTGCCTGTAAGGAGGTTTTGAACTTCCAGCAGTTATTAGTTGGCCTGTTTAACAAGGTGAGCAAGAAAGGAACTGTCCAAATGCACAACATCTGAGTCTTTCAGTGCATGCTAAGTGTCTTCACTAGAAGGTCAGGTATTCAGAACCCCATCAGCCCAAGAGCAGTCCAAGGAAGCTTGGTGTGGAGATATTTTCAACTTGTAAGCATTTTGTGGTATCTCCTTGGTCTCTCTTTAATTCCATCAGGATTATAAAAAAAAAAAGGAGTAACCAGCAGATTTTTCCAAAGCTACTCAGATGCTGTAATGGTGCTTTGGCTGCTGTCACTTCTGCTGAGAACTGGACTGAATTGGAACAAAGGAGAACATAGAAGTGGCACAGTGCCATCGTAATGCTGTTAAGAACTAATGTAAACTCAGCTGGAGAAAATCATTTGCAGTGAACAACAAGGTTTATTGACCATGGCAAGCCCAAGAACATATTCTCAAGAACCACCTCTTGGCATTTTAGCTATTGTAATGAGCTGCATATGTAAATCTGTAAGCACTTGCTTCTCTCGGCTCAGAGCTGCCTGG
The DNA here is from genome assembly GCA_013397055.1 of Pachycephala philippinensis. Classification (NCBI taxonomy): domain Eukaryota; kingdom Metazoa; phylum Chordata; class Aves; order Passeriformes; genus Pachycephala; species Pachycephala philippinensis. Next base: position 769,277 of record VWZT01008132.1, read on the forward strand.
TGGGCAGCCCAGACTGGCCTAGGGGATGTAAACACATGCCTCTATGTTCATGTAAGTTTCTCTTTTGTTTTTTGTTTGCTTTTCAAAATTTGAGTAAATTGGAAATTCTGCGGTACTTGGGGTGACTAATTAGATTTCTTGGTGAGCACAAGGCCTGACTTTTTTTGGAAGGTGAAAATTATTCATCTTGAAACTACAGCATCTATTCCAGACAGTTTCGTTACTAATTTAAGACAAGATACAAAGCTACAGTGATGAATGGATTGAACAGTTAAAATTTGACATTTCCTTTTATGCTTATGCCATTTAAAAATAGCTGACTTTTGACAAACTGCTAGTATGTTTTTATATGAATTAGAAAACCTAGACTTACAGTAAGTTTGCCGCTACCTTTCAGTTTGAGGTCTCTGGAGAATGGCTGTGCTAAAAGTCCCAGCTGCTTTGATGTTCAGCACAACGATACTAAGTTGGGAGGAGCGGTTGACTTCCTCAAAAGCAGAGAGGCCCTGCAGAGAGACCTGGACAAATTAGAGGGCTTCACACCAACCGTGTGAAGTTTAACAAGTGCAAGTGCCAGGTTCTGCACCTGGGATGGGGCAACCCTGGGTATATGTACAGGGTGGGTAATGGGACACTGAAGAGCAGCCCTGCAGGAAGGGACCTGGGGGTCCTGGTCGATGGCAGGTTGAACATGAGTCAGCAGTGCCCTGTCAGCCAGGAGGGCCACCCATGTCCTGGGGGGCATCAGGGGCAGCATTGCCAGCCGGGCAAGGGAGGGGATTGTCCCACTCTGCTCTGCTCTGGTGTGGCCTCACCTTGAATATTGTATTTTTGGCACCACAGTATAAGAAAGATATAAAGCTACTAGGGAGCATCCAAAGGAGGGCAAAGGTAGTGAAGGACCTTGAGGTATGAGGAGTGGCTGAGGTCACTTGGTGTGTTCAGCCTGGAGGAGACTGAGGGGAGACCTCATTGCAGTCTGCAGCTTCCTCATGAGGGGCAGAAGAGTGTCAAGCACTGATCTCTTCTCTGTGGTGACCAGCGACAGGACCCAAGGGAATGGCATGAAGCTGTGTGTCAGCAGTAAACTTTAAAAACTTGATTAACGTTTTATTTAATATAATTATATGAAATACTTTAAATCTCTATAAAAAGTGCAAGCTGGTGATACCAACAGGTGCCAGAGGAGTACTTTAGAACAGCCCTCTCTGGGGGAGTTTTGGAAGTATGTCTCTCATAACAACATACCAACCTTATATTTTTGCCTCTATGGATTTCATGAGAACGTGATTCTAATCTCTGCACCCTTGGCCTACCTGCACAATTTAGGACAAGATTTTTTCTGCTCTCATAGATGTCTCCTTGTGTTGGTAGTGCCCTCTGGTGAGGACATACTCAATGTCCTCCATGTAAGCTGTGAATAGTGGCATCCAGGGACCGAGACACGCTGGCACCCTTCATAGCTTAACGCAATGACGGCCACTGAATTGCATTCTTACAGAGTAAAAATATTTCACAGTGAATTGCATCCATTTTGTACCCACATAATCCAGCAAGAAGGTGAAGGAGAAGGTTTGTGCTCATGCAGAGACCTGAGACTCTCGCACTGGGTTGTCTCTGGTCTTCTTTAGCAGAGTGTTGTAACTTAGAGCTTTTATCCCATTTATCTTGAAGATGTGAAATCTGTTAAGGAGTGTGCTGAGACATGCTTGCTGAGTGAAAGAATGATTAATCTTCCAGGAGTGTTTCCATATAAAGTGTCAAATTACATTTATGAGGAACCTCTACCTCATAGCCATCCTAGGACTTCTATAAGGTCGCTATACAAACACAGCCACCAAAATCTCTTTAGAACATCAGATTTGATAGAGATAAAATGTGCTTTCTGAATATTTTTTTTAAAGGTCAAAAAGTAAAGATCATGTATTTACTTCAATTGAAATTCAGCAGGTCTTAGGTTAAAGTGAGGATAAAGAAAATAAATCTCTAGAATGATGTTATACTTGACAGAATATTGATCAATAATTGTCTCAGCAGGAGCTGATGGTGAGCTGAAAATTTGTTTACAGTTTTACATAAATATTTCTGATTGGCATTTCTTGTACATAGTTGCACATAGCTTTACCCTAGATTTTTGTTGCACACTTTGTCTCCACATTAATGTTCTAGGAATGTTAGACCATCCTTATTTTTGATTAAAAATATTTTAGAAAATTTTGTCTTTTGGGTAATGGTCCTACAGTGTAAGAAAATGAATACTTGCTTGGACATTATTAGCTTACTAATTTATTGTAGAAGAATGTTTTACACTGCAGTGGTTTTACTGGATACCTCACAGAGTGAGTGAGCCATAAGGAAGTTGGCCTTGGAAAGGGAAGCATTTTCAAAATGATAGGTAGGAAGATATATCTATGGAGTCCTTCAAATGAAAGTACTCATACTTGAAAAATGTCATACAGATATTTTCTAACACCTTTCTTCTTGTGTCTACTTTACAGTCTCCCTATGATTGCAGAAGCAATACAAGGTGCTTCCTTCCTCTTAAGGATGGGTCATCACAGTCTTTAACTAGTCAGCTAGTATAATCTTAAAGCAGGTATTTCTAGTGCACTGTATTGGAGAACTGTGTGGTTTTCTGTGCCGCTCTCTTTATTTGCTGCCATAGTCTCCCATGCATGCAAGCACCTGAGAGGAATTCCCTTCAGGTACCTACCTCAGTGCCTAGGCTGCCTATCAGGATGATGGAGGCAGGCAGGGGCCTCTAGGGGGAGAATTCACTACTCTTTGTTAGCATTTAGAAACTTAACTTAGGTGCTTTAAATCATGCTCTGAAAGAACAAGTATCTCCATGAACTTGGTATACAATATTGAGTCATAAATTAGGCACAGAATACTTGTGCTTTTTCTGCTCCTGTTCACTTCTTATGTATACTTTGTGCAGAATATAAATTAAGTTAAAATATGGATTTTTTTTTTTCCCCCCCTATATTTCACATAGTCACACAATGGTTGGGGTTGAAGGGATCTCTGGAGACAATCTCTCCATCTGCATAGTCCGATCATCCTGCTAAAGCAGCCTCACCTACAAGCAGCTTGCACAGGGTCATATTCAGGCGGGGTTTCAGAACCTCTCTGGGCTGCCTGTTCCAGTGCTCTGACACCCTCAAAGTAAAGATGGTTTTCTTCACGTTCAGGTGGAACTTCCTATATTTCAGTTTGTGCCTGTTGCCCCCTGTCCTGTTCACTGGGCACCACTGAAAAGGGTCAGGCCCCATCTTCTTGACATGCACATGCTCTGCCATAACCAGATTTAAGTTATATCATCTCCTTATGGATCTGCAGAATCCATCAAGGAAAAAAATGAACAAAAAAGAGGCTGTTTCTTCAGGCTTACTTATGCAATAAGATGAATGTAATTGTAAACAAGAAAACTGTAAAATAGAATTAATGAAGTTCATCCCCTCGTAATGGTGACTGAGTCCCTGCTTTCCAAGAGCTGACATGCATTAATGGAGTATATGACTGTGGTTTTCTTTCATACCTTCTTTTTGTCACTGTTCATATTTTTTTGCTACTCAAGTCCTATTTGTTTTACTTCCTTGAAATGTCTAGGTAGGAAGAAAAGTTACATGGAGCCACTTCTTGGTTGGTATTCTTATGTTAGCTTGCCGTCTGCTGCTGCCATGAGCTATAAGCTAAGCTATATAAACAGCAAGGATTGCCTACTAAGTAGTTACTAATAAACATGAAATATTTCTGGACAGAATCACTCTTTCTGGTTCTTTCGTGGGTTACTGAGTCTGCAGGAATTTTCTTGGTTGCAGTCAGTCAGTGATCTATTTGGTGACAAGGCAATGTGTAGCCAAATACACCGGCCTGTATTTCACTGGACTATCTTCTTTATTCCCGTAGGTAACAGTGGTTAAAATGTGAGGGAATATCAGTTCTGTTGCAGCACGACAGGAGGAAAAGAGGCAGAGCTGTTTCCCCCAAATACTGCACATCTTGAGGAAATGCATCTTTAGTGAAAGAAAATCCATTGATAATAAGTGAATGAAATGACAGTAAGGCTTATTGAGTTCAAGAAGTGCAGGTAGGAAAATAAGATCTGGTCTCTGCTGTAGTAACAGCTACCATGAGATGTGGGGATGAAGGAATGGGGAGAAGAGATAGAGGGAAGAGGAAAGAAAGAAAATACATCATTGATGGAACTAGTTTTTAATTTTGGGAATTTATTCTCAGAGGCATTTCTTTCCCCTAGACCAACCTCTTTTTATCCTGGTCTGAAATCAAAAAGGACAACAGTTTTTCAGGGATTCATGGTTCAGATGATATAAAGAGGTTGAAGGAAGCAAGTCAGTTTGAAACATTTATTGAATGTATATATATAGATACAGGAAATGTATGTTTATGTGTTTATCTAACAGGAAAAAATGTGTATGCCTCAGTGATGTGTGAAGATGTCATACTTGACATTGAATTCATGTTTTAAGCAGTGATGTGTCAGGTACTGCAGGTATACTGCAGTGCATACATGATGACACTGAATGTATCATAGAATAGGGGATTTTCAAAGAAAAACTCACATAACTTTACAACTTGAGCTGGAAAATTTGGCTTCTGGGGAAAAGTAGATGAAACTTTGGCACAGGCAGAGTCTTAATATGTTGAATAGAGGCTGCATATAAGCAATGGATTACATATCCATTTTCAGCTCAGTGTTGCAACAAAGAAGACAGCAGCTTAAGAAAATATGCCTGAATGAAGTCACAGCTCTGAATGTGTGTGTTGTGAGTTTTTAAAATAGAATCCTGTTGAATTGAATAGAATCATAATCTCCTACGCTGCATGGGTGGTACTCAAGACTTTAGGGGAATGGATGATAAGTCTGATACTAATGGAAGTCTATTAGAAAGAGATATGAATTTATCTTGCATGTGTCACAGGTGAATTTGTCTTTAGCAGACCTACGAGTTGAGTACATGATAAATGTTTCGTATTTATGTCATTGAGTTAAATGGGAAATGTCCTTCATTCAGCCACTTCCTACTATTATTACCAGTGCTGGACTGCTAATTTGGGAGAGAAATGAAGGAGAGCAGAAGAAAAAAAAAGTAACCTGGGTAATGAGTGAAGGTGTCAAGACTCGGGGCCATTCTGGGAACACAGAAATATAGAACTGCTCTTCAGAAGTGGTATAATCTCCAGGAGCAAACACAGATGGAGGGCCTCTGTTTCTGGATCTTGCTGACCAGGGATCTCTGGACATTCTTTAGAGGCATTAGGACTGCAGTCCAGGGAAAGGGGAGGTTTGTTCATAGAGGGGTGCCCACAGAGCTGGCTTTATTATGCCAGTAACCAGTATTGCTGACCATCAGAAATGATGTTCCTTTTGGTGGAGAAATACCCCGAATTTCTCTTCATTCCAATCACCCAAGGCTTACTCACCTAACAGAGAAATCGGTTCAGGCGTTTGAGCAGTGGTGGCAAAAACCCAAACTTTTAGCTTATGTGCCCTATCAGCAAGCACACACATTTAAACTTCATTTTGTAAAAAAACCTGGAAAGTATTCTTAGCCCGGTAGTGTAAAAGTTGTGATAAAGTCTATGGGTTATATTGAATATATTTAGAAAGTCTGCTAAAATTTAAGCTTCAGCTCAGATCTTACAATAAAGGAATCAACATGAATTGGGCACCTTGTGTAATGTCAGTTAGGCACTTCTATTCAAAAATTGCATAAATGTTGATTTTTCAAGCCCACACTAACAAGACACATGATAGAGGAAAGAATGCATTGCAGTTGGACAACTATGGTATTTTTAAGACTACCCACAGTGAGGGAGCATTTGGCTAAGACAAGGTAATAGTTTGCAGGTTTCTTCTACTTGTGAAACCTGGTCCTTTTTTGCTTTTTCACTCACTTAGCTTACAAAAACATTAAATAATTTTCCTTTTCTGTTTTTCATTTCACTTTTTGTCAAGCAGTACATGCTTTTTAGTTGCTGAATGTATAATAATTAATGTTATTTTGATTTTGTGGGGGGTTAATTCTGGCTGATGCAATCTTTTAACATTGCCTTTTCCTAACCTGATTTTTGTACTCCTTTAAATATATTTGTGTTTGTTTCCTGGAGTTTATCAATCACCTCGAAAAAAATCTGATCAGAATTTAAATATGTACTAAACTCCCTTGAAGCTCTACTGGTATCATACTGATGCATCTTGGCTAGATCATTTTCCCTTAATTCTCTTTCCTGTAGTTGTCCTTATTTATTTTAGCTGTTACTCAGGCCTAAAGATTGGTTACTACCCTGCTTTAGCTACTTGGTAAGCTAAGAAATAGTCAGTATAGTGAAAGCTGTTAGATCAGTTCCATGGATTTGCCTCAGGTGCTAATGTAGGCTGCTTGCTTGGTTTGTCTGCTGTGAACAGGGCATGCAGAGCAGGCAGAAGTACTCCTTGGTCATTTTGAGCGTATGGAAGGTGTCTCATTCCCCCTCCTGGCTGGGTTTAAGTGACCACCCACTGCACACGTTAGATGCCTACATGGGGTTAAGATCCACACTTGCAGCCTGTGCTTGAGGAACTGAGGTTGCTCTTTCATCCCCAAGATGAGGCTTGGTCCTTTCTGTCACAGTATGTCTGGAGAAGGAGTAGTGGTAGCTGCCAGTTTTCACATAGTAAGTGACTTGGTTGTGCACACAAGAAAAAAACATCCATTTGTTTGCCCTCTTGAGAAGACAGGGGCTGAAGCCTTCATTTCTCAGCCCTTTTCAGAGTGAGTACCCTTGCCAGCAGCCCAGGACCAGTGGGAGCTTCTATCCAGCTCTTACTCAGTCTGGATCAAGAACAAGACAGAGAAAGAAAGAAGATGCCTGAGCTCCCTCTGTGTAGAATAGAAGAGTTCCTTAAAGAAATGTACCTGGACTCACCTTTTTGGACCACTCTATTAATTTTCTGTGACGGAGTTATAAGATGCATAAACAGTATTAAAAGCAGATCTCTACTGGGAATTTGTTTAGTGGGGTATAGAGTCAGGTAGAAATAATCTTATTCATTCACCCAGAGTCATGACATCAAGTGGGAACTGCATCTGAGTCCTTAACCCTTGATGTTTTCCCTTTCAAAACCAATCTTATTTAATTTCTTCTTGGTAAAGTGGTTCAAAGATGAGCTACATTAATCATCTCTGTTACCAAAAAAGTAGATTCAGGCTCCAGGACAAAAGCCTCTTTGTGAAGCAAAAGGTCTGATTAAAATAGTAACTAAAGTCCCTATAAGATCCCTTATAAAGGCTACTGTTACTACAACACCAAGTTGCTTTGTCAGGGAAAGCAAGATTAAGGTAGAAAGATCAAGCTTAACTTTTCTTTCTTTTTTCTTTCTTTAGACTGTAAATTATGGTTGTTTCTATCACCACCAGTAGTTATCTGAAAAAAGCTTTACAGGGGGAAATATCTTAAGCTTGCTTTCTTCTGCACGGTTACTGCTCATGGTCTGATTTAATTCAGTGGGACATTAAGTCAGTTTCAACAAATAAATGAGTATACTTGGAGTTCTCTGTGCCTAGGAGAAATACCAAATAAGTTTGCGTATGGACAGGGTGATAATTGTCATAACATTGCTCCTTTCTGTTCATGCTCTTAGCTTTGCACCCCCTGTGCAGGGCAGTGCTGTGAGTGTGTCTGACCACAGACTGTGTGAGAGTCCTTCAGAGGTGGGGTGCCACATGGGAGGGGCCAGTGGCAGCACCCGGAGCGCCTGCGCTCCTCACCAGATCGTGGTCTTTTGCCTTTGAGTATCTCTCTATGGCTGTTTTATTTCTCTGAATAGCTCCTTACAGCAACATCCAGAACTGATGAAAATGCTCTGATGTTTGAATTAAGTTTTTTTTGTTGTTGTTTTGGTGGGGTTTTTTTGGTTTTTTTGGTTTTTTTTTTTGGTTTTTTGTTTTTTAGAGTCATCTTTCCTGGGTGTTCTTTTAAATGTGGCTGGACAATGTTTTGCACAGAATGATGCTGACCATTGGACTATTGTCCCATGTTTTACATGATTCTTGAGGGTTCCTTCCAACCTAAAATATTCTATGGTTCTAACCCTGGTGTCCCACAGGCAGAACTGAGCAGTTAATTTCCTAACCCATCCTTCTCTTTAGCTGCACTTTTCTTTAAAAAAAAAAAAAAAAAAAAAAAGGACGTGGTTTATTTCTTGCCTGTCCATCTGATTACTTTGTTATAAACTTACTGCTGTCTGCCAGACAAGGGAAAAACCCAGAACACCACCAGCACCACAAGAAAAATCCCAAACCCTTACAGCTGAAATGTATCTCTTTATGACCTACAGTCTTCATAAGTACAGTTCTGCCACTGTCAGATGGGTGTTGTGCTTTCTGGTCTTATCAATGGTCAGTGATCTTCCTGTTTCCTGTGTCTTAATCCAAGCAAGTGTGCTTTCAACAGACGAGTTCTGAGTTTGTGAGAGCAAGACTCAAGTTTTTGAAAGCTGCCTCTGTTTTCAGTCACCCAAGTCTACTGAAATTTAAGTATAAAATGGACATCCAAATTCCTTTCTGACAGCTTTGAAAGTCTTAGCTTATAGGGTATCTGTTGCAATTGCCAGAGTAACAGTCCATGAATCCTGACTAGTGATTCAAGGAAATTATTGGTAGCCACCATTATGGTTTTGTTGTCATTGGCAAAAACATTAGTGTAGTAGCTTTGCTGTCTTGCCTCAGTTTTCCATCCAGATTGCCAGTAATAAAACGTATGATTACTTCAGTGGAAATGTGTTGCTTGCTATAATTCCTGTAATCAGATCTGTTTTATTTTCTTTTCCTTGTCTTAGTTTTATTTCTCTTATTATACAAATAAAGATTAATCAGAAGATGATGTTTGGCATTTGTAAAGCTTAGACTGCACCTTATATTTGGCAAACACCACAATCAGGGAACTTTTCCAGTTTTGATTTTTTTTCTTTTACCTCCCATTGCTTGCCTATATTAGCATTTATAAATATTGTCAAAAAAATAATAAATATAGTAGAAAACAGTTTCCTGACTACTTTTTAATTTCTTCCTTTTTTCTTCCTTACCATCTTGCAATAAAATTTTAAAGCATATATGCCTATCTGACTTCCTTTTCTATATGAAGGGACTAAATATTATGTTAAATGTAATTTGTAGCAACAGATGGATAATTGTGTACATGATAGATGCTATCTCAGTATCTTTAAAATATGTCCGTAATAAGGATATGATTCTTATACATGTACATTATTATTATTAGTATTATACATGTATATTATTCTTATTCATGTACAAGTTATTCTCTCTTTAAGGAACACTGGTAAGTAATAATATGTGGTGGGTTGACCTTGGCTGGATGCCAGTTGCCCACCAAAGTTTCTCTATCACTCTCCTTCCGTTCCTGGACAGGGGAGAGAAATATAACAAAAGGCTTGTCAGTTGAGATCAGGACAGGATGAGATCACTCACCAGTTACTGTCATGAGCAAAACAGACTGACTTGGGGGAAATTAGTTTAATTTATTAATTTATTATTTATTTAATCAGAGTAGGATAATGATGAGTGAAAAGCAAATAATAAAAACAGTTTGTCCCCACCCCTTCCTTCTTCTAAGGCTCACAAATTCTCTACTTCCTCTCTCCCAGTTGTGGCACAGCAGGACAGGGAATAGTGGCTGCAGTCAGTTCATCACATATTGTCTCTGCTGCTCCTTCCTCTACAGGGGAAGAACTCCTCACACTCTTCCCTTGCTCCAGTGTGGGGTCCCTCCCATGAGAGACAGTCCTCCACCAACTTCTCCAACGTGAGTCTTTCCTACAGGTTGCAGTTCTTCACAAGCTGTGCCAGTGGGTCCCTTCTGTGGGGTGCAGTCCTTCAGGACTTCAGGCCCCCCTGCTCCAGCAGGGGTTCCTCATGGGGTCACAAGTCCTTCTTGTGAACCATTGCTCTGGTGTGGGCTCTGCTCTCCATGGGTCCACAAGTCCTGCCAGGATCCCGCTCTAGTGAGGGTTTCCACAGGGTCACAGCTGCCTTTGGGCACTGCTGAGGTCCTCCAGGGACTGCTTTGCTCCAGGGACTGCACTGCAACCTCCATGGGCTGCAGGGGCACAGCTGCTTCACCATGGTTTGCACCACAGGCTGCAAGGGGATCTCTGCTCTGGTGCCTGGAGCACCTCCTTTCTCTTCTTCATGGATCTTGGATCTCTGCAGAGTTGTTGGTCACACATACTCTCTCTCTCTCTAGTCAAAGTTGCTCAGGTGTTTTTTTTTATTTTTCCCCTTCTTAAGTACAGTATCTCAGAGGCACCACCACTGCTGCTGATGGGGCTCAGCCTTGGCCTGAGGTCTGTCTTGGAGCCAGCTGGCATTGGCTCTCTTGGACCTGGGTGAAGCTTCTGGTAGCTCTTCACTGAAGGCACCCCTCCAGCTCTCTGCTACCAAACCCTTGCCACACAAAGCCAATATATACAAGATAATTGCAAGAAGCAAGTAGCAAGAATTTATGTGTGAGGAAAGATTAATTTAAGAAAATATTGAAACCTAATTTTTTTTATATTCAAAGCATATTTTCGTTCTGTTTATGTAGCACAGGCACAAGAGCAGTTAAGCTGAGTTTCATTTTATGACAAGAAATGTAGACAGTGATTATTGCTGGGTCTAAAGAAAACAAAAATAGTCATGGTGAAAGAAGACATGGAATATCTTCAGTATTTGGATACATCTGTCCTGTTAATTTTTATGGCAGTACTGAAGTTAGACTACGGATGTGTTTTCCTAGTCATCAGATAAAAATATCAGAGAACATGGATCCCTATCTGACAAAGCTGCCAGAGTGGTTATGACAGTATGCAAATTGGGGTAAATTATCAATGGTCACAAACTTTCCAGCATTCCTAGTCACACAGAGGAATATAGATATAGGCTGGAAGTGGTTAACACTGGAGCTGTTTCCATAGGTGGCTGTAATTCTGAAAGCTCTTCCAAGAATTGGTTGGAAAGCAAAAGGATCCTTTGCCATTCATGTTGCCTTATGTTTTGCAGCCTAGTACATGAAAGGTTTATGGCAAACAGTAGAGTATTAAGGAACTGCTTTTATAAATTTGAAAATTTTCTTAAATACTGTAGTTTGCTGCCAGTGATGATGCCTGCTGAGATGGAAGTTCAGATGATAGTGGTCTTGAAAACAGAGTTGAGAAGGTGACTTGGCTTTGAAGTGGTGGTCCTGTAACTAAAGGTCAAGGGAACAAGTCACCATGCCTGTTCATTTTAGAAATCTGTTGACAAGGGCCTGCTTGTTATCTCTAAGCTCTATGATAGTGTAAAATGGCCTTGTTTTACTACCATCTATGTGGTGTTGTAACTGACTGGTAGAGTTTAACCACTCAGGGCCAGTCTAGAAAAGTGTAAGTTTCTGTTGCTCACAAACACTCTTGCTTGTGTTATATATGTATGTTACAGTGCATTGCATCTTCAGCCTCTTTTACAATGCTAATCTCACTCATTACAATATTTAAAGGACAACAGTCTCTCTGAATTTCATATGAACTGAAAATCTGAAGCTGCAACATTGTCATCAATTAAGCTGTAATAAATAATTGTACTGAAGTATGGCGTCAACTGATTTCTAAATGCAAAACATTCATCTGAAGTTTTTTCTTCAATGTTATTTTCAAAGCGCAGAAATAAATATTGTTGGAATGATCAAAGTGAGTCACCCATGTTTTCCAATTCAAACAAATATTTGGAAATGCTCATTACTGAGCTATATGTGAATTTGGTCTGGTGTATTAATTTTTGAAAAATATACAGGGATGTTTAATCTAGAGCAACAGCAATCAAACCAGTAGCTATTCTGGTAGTGAAACACAGTCTGGGTTAACACCTTTATTTTGGGCTATTCAGTCTCTATTTCAAGGAATCCCTCAGAGGATAGTGCTCAGATTTTTATTGAACATAAAAATTGCAATTGGTAGAATTAATTTTATTATGTACTTTATTTTGCTTCACCTAATATGTATGTTTGCTTCACCTAAATGTATGCTTAGCTTCAAATATTTTTAGTATTTCATTTATTCTTTGACTTTGACCTAGAAATTGTAGCACATACTATAAAAGTTATAATTGATTAATATTGTATTCTTTTCAATTACAACTATCCTTTAAATACTACTTAGATATTCTTACCAAATTATTCTATACCGTTCTTAAAATATTTACTTTTTCTCAATGGTTGAAGTGATATTCAGGAAAAATTTACATATAAATTACATCTCTGACTTAAAAAATGGCAGAACACACAGGACAAAAAGAAGAAAAAAGTGATTCCTCAAATTTGCTCTTCTGTTGAAGGTGGCTTTCAAATTTATTATTAATAAGTGCTCAATTGCAAAAAAATTTAGATTTTTTTTATTACTTTATTTTTTCCCTTACAAGATTCTGACTTGGAAAGGTAGCCAGAGCTTTTGATACACAGGGATACAAGAATAATAGACTTCTGAAGCAATAATTGAGAATTCTGTCTGATTATTTTGGCTCTCATTTCTTTTTAAATGCAATTTTTTTCCACCTATCTTTACTATGTTTTAAATATGTGCTGAGAACTGTGTGATTATATGATTAAAGACAATATCCTAATGCATATCTTAATGGTGTATCATAAACTCAGAAAATCAAATCTGCAGAGGCAGATTTGACGTTTTTCTAAAATTTAAAATTTGCGAGTGCATTTTCTTCAAACTTTCTTATCAAATTTTTAGCTTTTAAAAATTATTATTATTAAGAAGTGCACACTGCATGTTATACACTGACCACTGACATGAAATTCCTCCATTTCAACCCCTGTTAGCTGTTGGTGGAGTCTGCAGAGTCTCTGATAGCTGCTGTATGCTGTTTGTCCTCCCTCACGTCAGTGATTAGCAGTGTCTAGTGCCTGCAGAGTGCTCTGTGGATGGGTTTCACAGCTGTGTGCTGACAGCTGAGGAGCACTGAAACAGGCAAGGTGTACAGGTTCCATTGACTCTGGGTCGTGCAGAGGTGTCCATCCCAAGCCAAAGGATGCTTCCTGCGAAACGTGGAACTTGACTCTGGAGCTGTAAGTCTTCAGTGTTACCTCCTCTCAGCAGGCAGTTAAGAATCCTTTTGTCAAAATGTCCTGCCTCCAGAAATAGTTGCTCAAAATAGCAAGTTCTTGCCACTGATGACATTCTGTGTTCATTCTTCTGGCTGTCATATGATCTGCTATTAGTAACCTTATAACCTCTCTTACAAACTGAGGGGTTGAGTGAAAATTGGGGTGGGAAAGAAAGCTTCCATTTCCTGCATAGGCTTTCTTATTAATTATGATTTCAATTTCCTGAGTCTTCAGAGCATCTTCAGGGTCTAGAACAGTGCTTAGTGTATTGCAAACGTGCTGGAGGACAGCAGGACTTCAACACCAGCATCTCCTATGACATCATGAAACTTACAGTATCCAGACCATGAATCCTGCCTCATACTGCACCAAATGTCTCCCTCCTTCATCTCTCTGTGCTGCACAGGGTGTCATTTTTCCCTTCCCACTTCTGTACTAGGTTTGTCCACGTCCCATCTGTTGTATCCTTGCAACCCACCTACTCTTAACTCACTTGCTTTCCTAATTTGGCCCCCTTAAAATAAAAAGGCAAAGAGCTCTGCTCCAGTATATGGTTCAGTATTAGAACTGATAAACTATGATGTCTCTCTCTCCTATTATCAATTTAGTCTATCTGGACCACATCATCTGAGCCCTTTTTCATACCTTTCTGTATCTGTTCTTCTTTTTCTACTTTTCGCATTCCCTCCCTCCATGATCCTTCCGATTCTTCCAGGCTTTCTTCTATATTTCAGTCCTGCCTCATTTTTTTTCTTACAACCTTTTTTCTTTCCTCTTCCTTGTTCTGCTTTGTGGGTGTCAGGCTGCCTCTTCCTTCATTTGGTATCATTTGGTATGACTGAAAGCAAGTTAAAACAACATTTTATTGCATTGACACAGGAAAAACCCCAAGTGGATTGAAGTCAGATGGTTCTGTCATCTGTCAGCCTCTTCTGGATATTGCTGTTCTACCTCAGAGACACTTTTGAAGCAGTTCCTGAACTTCATTGTATATAGGCACATCAGGTGGGGTATATGTTGTAAAGATCCTGGTACTGTTTCAAGTGAGGTCTGACATCCTCCCTAGGTTGCCAGCTCATGTATGGAAGAAAGATGTAGCAAGTGGAGCAGAAGCCATGACAGGAGTCCAACTTTCCCTCATAAATCAACACCCTTGGAGAGAAAAATGCATTATATCTAACCTGATAACTCTGTTGTAAATGAAGAAGGTTTGACTGGTGAGAGCAATGGTGATTTGGAAGCAAGAGGAGTAATTTCTCATGTGTACTTGTAGTCTCTGGCATGTGATTTTGTTCAACATATGAGACGTGGTTCTTTAAAATATGAAATAAACATGAACTGAAGCTGTTAAACTTCTAATTGCATAATTAACTTTTGGAGCAAAATGTGATTGTTGGAATGTATTTTCATCTGGCTTTACAAACTATTAGGCAACCTTCCAGTCCCACATTTTGAAATTAAGATTACTTTGCTACTTTCTAAGTAAGACAAATGTAAATTTTGAAAAAGTGTGTAATGAATTCTGGTAGTTCCTGTGTCAGTTATGCTGACAAAGTGATTAATAAAATCACTATGTGATTTTACATCATACAGTCTTGGAAAACATCTTTTGAAAGAGTGCTTCATTCTTACTCAAATTGAAAATATCACTGTGTGCCTTACTGTATACCTCATCAGAGAACCTCATACTGTTTGTTCTGTTCATTCTTGACTGCAAAAACCTCTGGTTGCACTAAAGAAATGGGAATAACACTGGATTTTCTAAAATACTGGCAGTCAGGCCAAGAGGGCCTCTTAATGGATGGGAGTGATAGACATAGCAAGTATTTGTCATGGTCCCTGGAGGTTTCCAAATCAGAGGGGGGAAGTGCTGAAATGCTGCTGAGGCCAAGGGAAGACACAAGGGATGTGTCCATAGTGGGGGTGAGACATATACTGTGGGGTCCCTTCTGACTGGTGCTTCACTGATGTAGGTAGAATTAAGGTTGGTTCATGAAGCAGTTACCGAGTTCCTGAGGGTGCTGTTGCTGAAACAGTCCTGACATTGTCTGGGAATCCCACCCAATAGCATAGCAGATACACAAGGGTAGTTCAGTCTCACTGTTTAAGTGATTGGTCTGAATTCTGGGCAAAGAAGATCCTGAGTCCAGAATTTCATTGACAGGCCCAAGGTCTGTAGTCACAGCCCCTCCATGAGTCACTCAGGGGTTTAAGCAGCTATGGAATTACAGAGCAATGGCCACAGGCAATACCACAGCTGTCACACTGTCTGAATATCATGAAATCATTAATCACAAAGTTTGTCATAATGTGATTGTCCCTGATCTGGGGATGTGTAGTTGCTAGCAAGATTGTCAGGACTGCACTTTGACTCCCCATGGAAATAGTTTTTATTTACTGGATAATTAATTGATAAGTTAAATAGCTGAATAATATAAGCCCTGACATTAAGTTTGATGCTGGTTTTCTGGCAGGCCTTCAGGGCAGTGCTCTTCCTCTCAGTGTTCCCAGCGTAATTAAATATCAATCATCCTTTGAAGGACTTCCCAGGTAGGAAAGAAAGAAAAGAGAACAGTGGGAGCAGGGAGGATGCAGGAGAAACAGAGTGGAGTGAGAGTCCTTAGCGTGGGGGGAAGTGGGAACAGGATAGGGACAGTATTTGGGGCAGGTCTTTCACAAGTGGCTGAGAGCAGCTGAGGATTTCAAGTGACTCAAAAGCATAGGCAAGTTATGGTATCAGCTGATGCATTACAGTATGCTCTGCATATTTAAAAACACATCCCTTCATCTTTCTGCTACCTTTTTTTGGTAGATATACTTGTAAGCTTAGAAAAATATTTTAGAAGGACAAATGACCATGTTTTCAGAAGTGGCCATTCCTTTCAGATAGCTGTTTTAAATGTATGACTTGAAATACACCAGGATATAATTTCACTGGCATTTATAGCCACAGCTTCTGTTTACTGTACTCTGAATTTTGAATACAACAGTTGATTTTAAACCACAGATTTACTTGGTGGGACCCATAAAGTTGTTGTTCTCTTGCAAAAACACTGGCCTAAAATGAACTTCCAGTCCCCATATGATGGCATTAGGAAAAAAAAAACCAAAAAACCAACTACTGGAATATGAGTGTAATAGATGCATTTTGTTCAATTCTGAAAGAAAGTAAAATAAATATACTGCAAGAAAAGCATATGATGCTAATTTGCATCACTGAAAGTTTGTTCTAGTGGAGTTTACAAGTTCTGATTATGGGACTGTAGTTCATAGAAATTAAAAAGTATTTTTTAGCTTACTTATGAAGTAAGTTAAGAACTACAGCTTTGCAGTTTTCATTGAGAGTCATTGATGATAAAGAGAGCAGAAATTTACACTTCACTGAATGTCTATGAGTAATTCAGACTTTTTTCCCTCTTGGCAGGGATAAAAAGGAAGGCAATGAGTGGCACAGGATGTATTGAATTAAGAAGTTAAAAATACAGAAGTGAGTGTAGAACGGACCTGAGGGTAACAATCAGAAAGCATTCGAAGAACAAGTCTATTGATGAGTTTATATCTAAAAGGTACATATTTGTAGACAGATAAATGAGGGATCAGATCCTGGAGCTCATGGATTTTTACTAGTTGAGTTTCTAGCACAGGGGGCTTGCTGTTCCTTTGGGGGCCTGTTTTTCTGCTCTTCTCCAATGCTACCTCTGACCAATTACAGTGAATATTATTGGCAACATGTGGCAATCCTGACAAGGATCTGGTGATAATTTTATGATAATATGCATTTTCTGCAGCTTTGCTGTTGTCATCCTTCATATGTCTTTTTAAAGTACCTGATTTTTGCTGCGAGCTAAGTGCTCAGAGCTAAATTGTGGCTGACTGCTGCCACTGCTGAGGGCAGGAGGGCCACAGAGCAGAACGGTGCTGCTTTTGACCTGAAAACTTGGCGAGCATGATGATCTTCTCAGGGAGCCGCAGCTAAAGGTCTGTGGTACCCCGAGCCCAGCAGTGCCACAGCTCTGGCATACGTGTCTTCATGCCTTGCTGGGTGTGATCCAGAGCAGGAGGCAGAAGGACCCTTTACTGCATCTTGATTTTTTCACTTTGGTACCTTCTTTTCACTGCTCTGATGGAATATCAGTGAAATGCTGTACCATTTATTTACAATGCTTTATGTATTCATTAGATGTGCAGAATAAAGTAGATATACAGTGAGTCTGCAGGGAAAAAAATAATCAGGGAATCAATAGCTGGAGAAACACTGCTATTAGGCTGTCAGCTGTTCTCAGCAGAGTATGGCAAAGCAAACTTCAGCCAAGTGACCTAGAAAGATGTATGCTTTATCAAGGCGTCAGCCTGCTTCTCAGGCGATAAAGTATCGCAAGTGAACGGTTGGTGGCTGTGTGCTGACCTGTGTGCTCGCCTGCCCTGCTGCAAACAGATTCTGCTCTTGCCCTGCCTCTGCTGAAAAACCACACAAGCTCTTACAGCTCACATGCACAGGAAAGAACTTAATTCACTGGAACAATTTTTATTTAAGTCGGCCTTTTCCGTATCTTTCCATAAAATCATCAAGGCTGTTGCTAGTGTGGCAGCAGGTAGGCTGAGGCTGCAGTCTGCTGTGCTGACCAGGGTTATAGCTGTCTGATTCACTGAGGTATTGTGACTGTCTGTACCCTTCTGCTACCTTCCTTATATGCCATATGCTCTTTGCTTCATTTACTGTCATATACTGTGTTTTCATTATGCTGAGTCCTGAGATCTGACGTGGGTTTTACACACTACAAAACCACCACTATTACTGTGCTCTTCCTTATATAGGAGTTGATGTAATTATCTCTCTGTTTAAAACTAAATTTTCAAAGCAATACTTTAATATTTAATGCTTTGAAATTAGGCTGCTTTCAAAGCTTCCACGTCATAAAATCACTAATCCTGAAGCATTGCTTGCACTAAAAATGGGAAGGAAAATATTTCAGGTATCTTTAGCAGGATATGGATTCTCCTAGCTCATCACTTCTATTGGTTTCCAAGCACGATACCAATTCTTAGATCCTTCAGAAATTCAGACATGGGGCTGATTCCAGCAGGAGAACACACTTTTCACAGAAGAAAGATATTACCAGTCAAAATGCTTTGATGATGTAAGAATTGGAGCCTGCTTTGTCCCCAGCCTACTGCCCGGTGCTCTCAGGATCTCAGTGGGACCTGCAGTCTTCTGAACCACATGCATTTTTTTTTCCAAAATATATATGATTGTGTTCAGAAACACACAAGTGCTCTGCCACACTATTTTCTACTGACCTGCTCTGAGTAGTAGGCATGGTTTATCTTGAACACTCAAAGGCCTGCTGGAAGGACTATAATGCAATTAATTAACTGAAAGGAATATCATGATAAGTAAAGAACAAGATGTTGAATATTCTTAGCATGTGCATCTCCTAGCTTCATAATGTGTACAATCTGAGTATTCATTTAATTTGTTGGGTTTTTTTTTCTGGGTATTTAATTTTCCCTATTTCTTCATCTGCATTCAGAAAGCTCATAATTGAGAAACATAATGAGGCCCACATGTTCATCAGTACTACTGAAAACGCATAATTTGTAGCAGGAGAATCACAGAATCACAGAATGGCTAGGTTGGAAGAGACCTTCAAGATCATCGAGCCCAACCCGTGCCCTAACACCTCAATAAACTGTGTTATCGAGTGCCACATCCAATCTCTTTTTAAACACATCCAGGGAACGGTGTTGCTCTAAGCGGAGATCGACTGCTAGTGGTCAGCAGGGTTTTGGAGATGCAGCATCAATGGTGCAGAGGGACTCGGAATTCACTTTAATGGTTTTGAGGGGCATGCATAGTAGCACTTGAATAGTAAGAGCACTAACTGGTGAAACATTCTTGCTCTGTAAAGAAAGAGTGTAATCAATAGTGTAATGCACACACCTAGATGTATAGGTGCATAGAAACACGTATCTGTGGGCACATGGATCTGGGAAGTTCCAATACCAAAGCAAACCAAAACGGAAAGAATAAATTTTGACATGAAACCGTTGCACGCTTCTTTCTTTGGCTTTGCAAAACCTGGCTTATTATTTCTGCTCTGACTGGTTAGTGATAACTCCTTGCCAGATTGCATATGTCAGACCTTCAACCCAGGCTCTTAGATCATCTTATGATGATATTTTCCTCCTCCTCATCTACCCTTACGCTTCTGGATATCAGCGAGTCTGTAATATTTTTCTTTTAGATTTGACATTTGAGCATTTTCACTTTTACAGTTTGTTTTTATGCTGCAAGAATGGACGTTTTTGCCCCTTTTTTGGCTTTTTGGTGTTTTTAATTACCGCCCCTGACTAGCCTAGCCAGCTTGTTTCTAGCAGATTGGTTCCTTATCTGCCAAGAAAGAGGCAATCAAAATTAAGCAGAACTTCTCTGTACAAACTGGATTATCATTACACCAAGCTCTAGCTTTCTGTTTTATAAAAGATTTCCTTCCATAGCCGATTTACTTCCACAGCCTTTTGCTTCCTTCCCTCCCTCCCCCTGCCTTCCCAATCTCATCTGTGGGACAGACGGGCTTGGTAGGGAAAAAAAAAATAATCCTGTCCTTCATTGCCCTTTTAAATTAATTCTCTGTTGTCTGCGAATGACTGAAGCAAATAGTACTTATATTAAAATCTGTAGCCCTGTGGGTTCTGATGATTTTAGAAATCTGTTCAATGCACAATACTGGGAAACCATCATATCATCCTCCTGGGCATCAACCTTTTACAGATTTGTTTACTGTTTTTCATAGAGTAGAAACTTAAACAAGGATCAAGTGAAATCCTTAGAAAGTTGGTGATCTCTTCATTAATATACTTACAGAAAGCCTTGGGGCTGGCCTACACAGTTATCCATTCTACTCATGTGTTCACAATTTCGGAGACATTTTGTGAAATTTCTAAACCAGGAAGCTGATATTGCTGATATGTTGGGGTTTTGTTCAGTTTGGTTTGTTTGTTTGTTTATTTGTTTTTCATGGAAGCTTTTAGCTCTGTAGAATGTCACCTGGTTTATTAGCTTCTGGTAAATTAACTGCAAATATCTCTGATTTTTAGTCTCTCTTATTCTTTATATATTCTTCCTTTGGTTCCTGAATCCTGTGTGCTAATGTTTGATTTTCATGTATTTTTCAGGCTCTTATCTTTTAAAATTATTTTAAAACTGTACTTCCACATTTTCTGTTCTGGGTACTTACTTAAACACTTATCCCAGTAGAACTTCACATTGTTTTACCTGAAACCAGATAGCATGTTTTGGGTTGTTTGGGAGTTTTGCTTGTTTGGTTGGTTGGTTTTTGAGACAGGTCTGATTGTTGGCTCTTCTGCTCTTACTAGTGTTTGTGATGATACTCCTATCACTGGACTAAAATAAAATCTTTAAGCAGGCTTACACTGGAAGCATTTTTGTTGTCATCTGTCCTCATGTACTACAGACAAGAAGAGATATTATGATTTGCTCTTTTTTCTCCTTGCAAAGAGACATTGAAATGAAGGATTACATTCAGGGTAATATAAATTTCCCGGTTGTTTTGTAACAAGATTAAGGGAAGGGGTGGGGGGAGGCCAATCTACCTATTCCAACTAATGACTATCTCATACCCACCATTACTGGAAAAGAACATAACATGGAGAGCAGCGGTTGAGTAGAACAGCAAACTCTGATGACCAGTATTGTTAGGAAGTTGCTCGGTTTTTGGAGAGCTCCCCCATGAAGAAGACCAAAGACAAATGATTTTCCTTATAATATGAACCTTATGGTATAGGAAATTGCTCTGCCACTCAGTGTTTCCCTGATGGAGTATTTCACTTTTATATTGGTTGTATACCCCATCAGTGCCACGGCTCAGGTTCATGTGACTCCAATGACTTGTGATTTTCAGGGGCTCAGGAGCTGCTCCGTGATGCTGTCCCCTGGTTCGGGCCCTTATGTGTGACTCGGTCACCCGAAAGCAGAGCTGCACAAAGAAGCAGCCTTACCCCAAGGTGCCATTTGTACCTCAGGAACAAACAGAGATGTGGCAGTGGCAATAAGGGTTATCCACATCTTATAAACTACTTCCTTTGGCTCCCTGAGGTGTAAGGTCTGATGCCTTATCTCCTTTCTCAATAACTATTTTGGTATGAGTCTTGAAGGCAGGTGGCTTGGGGCCCCTTAAACGTGTATCATAGCTAGCACCATTTGATTCTCTCATTTTCCCCTAGATGCAAGTTTTCAAAAGGCATTACTTTTTGATCAGACCAACCAATTGCCTGAAATAAACCAGATCAACACCTTAGTTATCTGTCCTTAATTAAAAGAAAATCCTCAGACCTTGAGTGATTTGAAACATCACGAACAAAGGAGTCAGAAAAGTTAATAACCAAGAAGGGCATGCTTAGAGTAAGATGGGAGACAGATTGTGTGCATGTGTATGTATTAGTTTTGGGTTTTGGTTTTTTTTTTTTTTCCTCCTTAATGGAGGTAATAAAGAGGCTGAGATGAAGTTTAGTAGCCGATAGGATGAGTGAGGAAAAGACGTAAATGTGGATTTTGTCACTGACATTTTGAGATCTAGGAAAAAGGTAACTGACAAGTTACAAAATGGTAGCATCTCAATATAATGTGGTTAATAATTTAAACATATACATATATAAGTTCTGATCCATAATAAAGCTGGAATATGAAAATGTGAAATTTGGCACTTTCTCCATGTTAGATTTTCTTCTTGAGGGATTATGTTTTAGAAAGCAACTATAACATGTAATTATAACATCAAATTTATTATGCTAGTTTCCATACTTAAATTATTTGTACATTCCAAAGTAAATGGCTGTCATGGAGAATTCTGTATTGAACTCTTGTGTTTTAGGTTTAATGAAACTTTTGTTATATTTTGCTTTCAACTTTTGGTTGTGGCCATTTATAATTTATCTGCTCTATGAAAATGCATGAAGATAATCCACTAAGAAGAATATTCTTCTTAATTAAACATGGATGGATGGATGGATGGATGGACGGTGCTTTCTTGCTTCTCAGCGAGATCACCTATAGGGTATGTCTGAAATGCAAATGACTTTATCTAAAATACAGCTAAACCTAATTTAACTGGTGTAGTTACTAGCTACTCCTAACATCTGTGAAAATGATTTCCCTCCAGGCTATTTTAATGTCAGCTTGCTGCTTGGGACTAATTGTGAACATGTGATTATCATCACATATTATGTAGAATAAGAAAGCAAAGGTAAGGTGTAGAAGGTAGGTTGACTTGATAACCTGAAATTACTTACTCTTCAATTTTGCTTTATCACTTTCTCTATTCATATATTTACAATTTATATAAATAACCTGTATCTGTGTTTCCTTTGGCTTGGTATTCCAGAGAGAAAAAGGGAACATAAAATCTTTGTATGAGAGGAATAATTTTCTTTTCCAGAGGAAAGTAACTTGGCTGAAGTGGATAACATTGAAAAGCCAGTTTTTTGAAAAGACCATAATCTCTTGCAAATGGCCCACAGATATTCTACTTTCATTTATTATGAAGAGTGTAAATGCTTGAAACCAAACAAGAGCAATGGTCTGGTTTTGGGTGTGAGCACATTTGTCAAACACTATGTTCACGTCTTCACTGAGCTTTGGATCCAGCACAAAGTGGTGGAACTAGGCTGTGTTGGCCATCTGAAAGCGTGATTCTTCATCTAATACGTGTGCAAATCTAGACATATGACGTTACTGATGGTAGAAGAGTGTCCACAGAACTCATTGTTTAATAGCATGAATTGCACCTGGGATGGGGCAACCCTAGTTGTGTCTATAGACTGGGGAATGAGATGCTGGAAAGGGAAAGGGACAGGGACCTGGGGGTCCTGGTCAGTGGCAAGGTGAACATGAGTCAGCAGTGCCCTGGCAGCCAGGAGGGCCAAGTGTGTCCTGGGGGGCATCAGGCACAGCATCGCCAGCCGCGCAAGGGAGGGGATTGTCCTGCTCTGCTCTGCTCTGGGGCAGCCTCACCTTGAGTATCATATTTTTGGCACCACAGTATAAGCAGGATGTAAGGCTGTTTGTTAGAGAGCATCCAAGGGAGGGCATCAAAGGGGAAGCCTTGTGAAGAGTGGCTGAGGTCACTTGATCTGTTCAGCCTGGAGAAGAGGAGACTGAGGGGAGACCCCACTGCAGTCTACAACTTCCTCATGAGGGGCATAGGAGGGGTNCATAGGAGGGGTAGGCACTGATCTCTTCTCTGTGGTGTCCAGTGACAGGACCCGAGGGAATGGCCTGAAGTTGTGTCAGGGAAGGTTTAGATTGGATATTAGAAAAATGTTTTTCACCCAGAGGGTGGTTGGGCACTGGAACAGGCTCCCCAGGGCAGTGGTGATAGCCCCAAGCCTGACAGAGTTTGAGAACAGTTTGGACAGCACTCTCAGGCACATAGTGTGATTATTGGGGATGGTGCTGTGCAGGGCTGAGAGTTGGACTTGATGATCCTTGTGGGTCCCTTCCAACTCAAAATATTCTATGATTCTATGATTTTTTGATTCTATGATTCTATGATCAAGAGCACCACGTTATTGACAGTCAAACCACTTTCTGAAATAACTATAATAAATCAAAATATAAAACCTCTTCTGTGTGTTACTTCTAGCCTTCCTGTGCTGTGAGTGTTGAATTTTATGTGGTTCTGACTTGAAAAGCAATTCTCTGAAAATTACATAACAAGATTCCATTTTGTATCATCTTTTTACTTCTCATAAATGCACACTTTACAAGTAAAGCAGTATTATTTTTTTAAAATGCATCTTTAACTATCTACCAGCATATCTGGGACTGAAAACTGAGATTCTGACCATGGGTTGTTTATATTACTAAAATGTTTTCCAGGTGAATCATGTTCAGGACCTTCATATTTGCATCAGATCAGAGTTAGCAAGCTGTTCTGTTGACTAAGGAATGAAAAGTTCCAGTTTGTGCTGTCTGTGTTAACTCAGGAGGTTTCACAGGACTAAAATGCAGTTTTCATTTTTATCTCGGTTGACTACATACTGCACTAGTGCATGTGGAATGTAACACTGTGCTGCACCCTGGTTCTGCAGTGGTACTTCTTTAACAATTCCCAGTGGAAAGCTGTGGCCTGCCTTATGGCCAGTTTGCTGCCAAAAACTGGGATGCGATGGTTGCAGCTGATTCCTACCTGGAAAAGGCATCAAGCAGCATGAAGCTGTTGGTAGAATGATTGTGCTAGAGGAGTTTAAGTAAAGAGACTGCAGAAAATGGTAGGATGATGAGAAAGACAGAGTGAAGACAGATGTCTTTTCAGAATTCATGGGGTTGAACTGTGGTGCAGATTGCAGTTTGTTGCTAGAGAGAGCAGTCGTGATGCTGACTACTTAAGCAGAATGGACCTGTTGAGTAAGGACAACTTTCTCACAGACAATCAGTTTTTCAAGGTATTTAAATGCTGACCTAATAGTGATTTAAAGAGTTAAATGCTTAAATAACACATCTCTACTATGCAACACACATTGATATCTTTGCTGTGTTGTGTGCTACTATTATCTGCATAGGCATCTAAATGGTAGGAAGAGCTGTGCAAATAAAGATACACTGAAAGAGAATATCCTCATTCATTATAAAAATGACCTTTGGAAAACACACGATGTATTAAAAAAATTGCTGTCAAGGTAATATGACATACTACACCCATGCTAGATACCAATTTAAACAGAAATTCTGGTTAAATTGCATTTTAATACCAATGTGAATTTTAATCCTACTTCTCCTGTGTATTTATCAAGCAGTGATGTACAACTGACAGTACTACTTAATGGCAGAGAATTTGGTTGTTAAGTGTCAGTGTCCTGGCTAGAATTCTAAGTTTTCCATCAATCTTTGTTTTCAGGTTATTATAGATTATCCATGGTTGTTACACGGTTCTGTTATTTAACGGTGTGTGGTTGATACGACACAATATCTGATGTGACAGTAGGCACGTGCATTTGTGTTGTGCATTAACATCACTACTGCCTGACATTTTAGGTCTCTCAGCATCTGAAATGCAAATGTTGCTATCCAATGTCTTAAATTAATGTGAAGCTATCCTAAGAAGGTGTTCATTTGAATGTCATTACTTTAATTGGTCTGCATAGACTTCTGTCAAAATTGTTAAGGCTGTTGTAATGTTGCAGAGGAGCAGTAGGTTGAATGCACTGCTTGTAACCTGTGACTGCAAATGTGTTCCTAAGCAATTTCCAAAGACATATTGTGCTGGAAGTTTAGGTAGAAGTATACTATGATCACCAAAGTACCTGAATTATTGTAATGACCCATAATTTAACCATTAATTGTTGGGAAGAGAAAAATGAGGAAATATCTTTTTTTTAATCGTGTGAAGATTAAGCTGTGTGGTGCTCCCCAGTATGTGTGGTGGTATTTTCAAGTTAAAAGGATGTCTTTGATCCCAAACCACAGTTGTTCTAGGAGCATTTCACTCATGTTTTCTTAAGGATTTTTCGATGTTCCTATAAAACATGAAATGTCCATTTCAGCTGGTAAACAGGCTTTCATTGTTGTTTTGAGAATATGAAAAATGATAGTTTAATTAGAAAACAAAATACAGAGGAAGGAACAGAAATGCTACCTTTAATTATTCTTAACTGAATAGTCTGTCACTTTTACAGCACTCAGTGTACAAGCATGTATAAGAAGCATTTTGTCTGATGCAAATTGTTTGCAAATGGTTCTTTGAAGGCCCTTGAGTGATGAGTATCAACTCTAAATTGCTTATCTGCCCTATATGTCTTCAACATGTGAAAAATACATGGTTGGTCCCATTTGTAATGGATGCTGTTCCTTTTTTCACTCTTTGTTTTACCCATGGACTACTGAGTCAAGCTAATACAAATTCAGTTTCAGGGCATGTTCCATCTATATGATACAGTCTTCTAAATCCTCAAATTTAAATTTCTACATAAGGCAGGCATTAAGCAGGCTGGTTTTGCAGCCAAAGTTTCTGTTTGACCAAGGTAGAGCAGCTGTAGCTCTGGACATGGAAATGTGCTTCACAGACAGGAAGATGAGTCCAAGACACCAGTCTCCAAGAATACAACCATTGGGGCTCCCTGTTGACTTAGCTAAAAGCATCAGGCTATTTAATTCTTCACAATTATTTACCATTTGACACATCTGAAATATGGAATGTATTTAATTTAAAATATTAGACTTTAATATCTAAAATATTCAACTGACAGCTTATTATGTCATCACTGCATATAAACACAGACTGTAACTGTGATCTTTTCAGTCTGTCTCTTCTGTAGCTGGTAGTCCTTAGTGGCTGTAAAGGAGTCGTAATCATGTAAAAAATTTGATTAAGGATTTTTTTTGGAAAACTGCATGTACTTTTTTTTAGATTGCCCATAATGACTCCAGTGTGTAAACATGTAATTATGGAGTTTTCTTAAATGCTTACTATTTACTCAATAGGCCGTGAGGGCTACAGAAGGAGCTCTTTATTGCTTTGCAGATCATTGAACTTATAGACTGCATAATAGCTCCTTTGAAGCCAACATGTGCTGTTTTAATGTGGGTGCTCTGTGGAGTCCACATGCCCACATCCCATTTTAAAGAAAGAACAGTAAAATGATCTTCTCTTAACATAAAAAGCAGTTGCTTCACACTATGGGAGACTTCAAATGTTGTTTTGGAGTACAGAAACCCATACTGATTTAGGCAGATGAGGTTTAGGTTTTTGTTAGGTATTTTGTGCCTTTTTTCTTAGGATGTATGACCCAGATGGACATTTTTGCAACTAAATATGACTAACTGAATATAGAGCTTCATGAAAGAAAAGATTTACATGATTTAACGTTTGGAACATGAATAAAGCCCTGCAGAGAGACCTCGACAAAGAAGAGAGATGGGCAATCACCAACTGTATGAAGTTTAACAAGGGCAAGTGCTGGATTCTGCACTTGGGATGGGGCAACCCTGGTTGTGTGTATAGACGGGTGAATGAGAGACTGGAGAGCAGCTGCATGGAAAGGGACCTGGGGATCCTGGTCAATGGCAAGTTGAACATGAGTCAGCAGTGCCCTGGCAGCCAGGAGAGCCAAGCCTATCCTGAGAGGGGCATCAGGCACAGCATCACCAGCCAGGCAAGGGAGGGGATTGTCCTGCTCTGCTCTGCACTGGGGCAGCCTCACCTCGAGTGCTGGGGGCAGTTTTGGGTGCCACAATATAAAAAAGCCATTAAGCTATTAGAGAGCATCCAAAGGAGGGCCATGAAGCTGGTGAAGGGTCTAGAGGAGAAGCCTTATGAGGAGCGGCTGAGGACACTGCTCATCTTGGAGAAGAGGAGGCTGAGGGGAGACCTCCTTATGGTCTTCAACATTCTCGTGAGGGGAAGCAGAGGGGCAGGTTCTGATTTCTTGTCTTGTGACCAGTGACAGGACTTGAGGAAATGGCATGAAGCTGAGTTAGGGGAGGTTTAGGCTGGATATCAGGAAAAGGTTTTTCACCCAGCAGAGGTCTGGGCTCTGGAACAGACTCCCCAGGGAAGTGGTCACAGCACCAGCCTGACAGAGTTCAAGAAGTGTTTGAACAATGCTCTCAGGCACATGGTGTGGTGCTTGGGGTGTCCTGGAGGGCCAGGAGCTGGACTTGATGATCTTTGTGGGTCCCTTCAAACTCAGCATATTCTATGATTTTATTATAAATGTTAGGAATCTGATGCTATTAGGCTTTCAAGTGCTGGTAAGGGAAAGATGCTAAGCTGGGGATCAGAGAGGACAGGAATGGTATGGGGAGGGAGTCTGTTTTGCCTGCGGTTACTGGTAATAGTCAATAGTGTTTACCTTTTGTTAAACTTCCCAGTTTCAGTCCTGGACCTGATCACTGAGGTGCCTGACATGCAAACCACTGAGGCCACTTAATAAGCCTCTTTCACCTCTTTCCTGGTCAGAGGGGAACAGGGAGAAGGCAGGACCAATTTTCTGCATTAATGGGGGAGAGAAATGCTGTGTAGATATGCAGAAAAAGCAGGGCATCGAGAAGGACCGTGTTTGAAGCACTTGCCAAAGTGGAGGGTGAATCTAGCTGGCAGTCCATGGTGGGGAAGAAAAGCATCTGGCAGATGATGTGGAGACAAGAATGAGAGAAATGAAGTTAGTTAGTTCTTCAGAAGTCATAGTATGGTTGTTTCTGTGTTCTGAAAGCTGGCAGCAAATAGAAGTTTGTCTAAAGAAGTTATTTCTGCAGTAAAAAGGGGAGATAATGCACATATTGTGAAGACCTCAGTAGTGCTCCTGAGCAGTGTGGGAGCAGAAGATCAAAGCTTCCATTTTCATAGTTTCATTTAACTTCTCTTATATTTAATTAGCTACATCCAGCTGCATGAGAAATTATGTCTGAAGAGTAAAAGTGATAAAAATTCTGAGTCTGACAAGACTAATGAGCTAAAAAATCACAATATATTCTGGTGACTGAGGGTATTGTTCTGTTCTTTAGTAAGAGCTTATGTCTACCAAGTGCATGAAAGCAAAAATCAAACTCCATCACAAAACAAGTCTTTTTGCAAAGGAAAAGAGATGGGTCATTTCAATAAGTGTATTTTAAATACCTGAATTTCATGTGCAAGTTTAAAGAAAAGTGTTTCTCACGAATGAAGAATGGATGAGTTTGGAAAGTAACTGTGCCTAAATAAGAAAGCTAGCATTCAAGTTGGAGAATTTAATTAAGAGTTCTTAAACTGCAACAATCTGTTAAGATATTTGAGATGAGTGTGTTGCAAATGAAGAGTTTGCTGTAATTTCAGCATGGATGTCAAAGTTAGGTACAGCACCATCAATTGGGAATAACAACACTGTCAGACTTTATGTATGTCTTTCATTTTGTTTTTACGATGTAGTGTAATGATGTTTCGTTAGCTGACTAATTTGTTGATGTTCCACTGTATACAAAAGGGCCATTAGATGCACCAACATAAAAACCTTTTCTATCAGTCATTCACAGAAGAGTTTATTAAAAGGCAACATTATAAATATCTGACTGGTTCCTAATCCAGTTTGTAGTTTGTTACTAGTGGCACTAATGGGCATTGACTTGGTAGAGATGAATAATGTTCTGTCTCTTCTCAGCCCTTGAACAGGCTTTTCCAG
Organism: Pachycephala philippinensis; assembly: GCA_013397055.1. Lineage (NCBI taxonomy): Eukaryota > Metazoa > Chordata > Aves > Passeriformes > Pachycephala > Pachycephala philippinensis. Next base: position 798,602 of record VWZT01008132.1, read on the forward strand.
AACCATCAAATCAGCCCCAGCCTGCACTGATTCTGCCTTTTGGTGAAACTGTTGCAATACATCAGGCCCTTGCCGTCTAGAGCTTTACAGAATTACCCTCTTTAAAATATGTAACAAAATCATCTGTGCAAAAAAATATAAAGAAAAGAAATAAAAGAAGACAGTTCCTCCTATATTCAGCTTGGGGGGTTTTACCCCCAAAATGAACTGAAAGTCACTGAAAGTAAAAGAGGTAAAAGTAGTGACATTTTAGTCATCAGAGTTCTAAGTCTATATCTCATAGGGACAGGTGGGTAGACAAATTCATATCTTTCAAGATGGTACCTACATTCTGAAGAGCATTGTCACAAAGATTTTGTGAAGAGAGGATGGAGAAAAAAACAAAATTTCCCTTTCCCTAGGAAGTGGCATGTGAAATAGGGCTGCATATTTAAAGATGACCCATCAAAATAAAACTACTTACAGATGCAATGGAGGATGAAAAAGCAAATTGTTCTTTGGAAGTGTCTGTCCAGTTCAGACTTCTGTCTTATGTTGAGATGAATTTTCCACAGGATAAACCTATTTGTTTCCACTCACCATAGGCAGTATGGAATTTCTAGTTCAGATGTAACCAAATTATTTATAGAGTTTTGAAGTCAGATGACACAGATTTCACCATGACTTTGTTAACTATGAAAGCCCTTGTGTGTCACTTTCATTCATTGTATATTGAATGTATTGCTCAGAAATCTCCGTAATCTTGTGCACAGCAACTTTTAGAAGTTAATTCTATTGCTGTTTGTAAGGCAAACAAAGAAAGTCATTGTGTGTTCAGTATGAAGCCTACTGTGTCAATGTAAGCAACATTTCAAAATGCCTCTCAGTGGAACACACATCAGTAGAAAGTGCATGGAAAACCTTTCATCCTAGCAACGTACATTTTGCTAATCTGTTGTTTATTCCAAGAGTGATTCTTCCTTCAACTGGATGGCTAAAATCATATTCTGTACCCCATCTCCCAACTCTGTTAAACCCCTGTTGTTTTGTAAACACCTCCAATAAAAGAGATGGAGTTGTATTTCCAGTATCACTTAAATTAATGCCTGTTTAGAATGGCTGCTTGAGGATTCTCTATTAAAAGATAAAACAAAAAAAAAAAATAACAGGTACAGGAAGCTCACATTCAAAGTCCTCAGGCTGCACCTTGTTTCAAAATACTTTTGTTTGTATACTTCTGTAGCATATGAAAACACCAAACTGTCTCTAAATTCTTCAGCTATGAAGTTTTGTGTCATTTTACTAAAAGAATATTTTTTTTTCAGAGGGAAAAACTTCTCTTAGACATAATCTTTGCTATGTACAGCTTTAGAAGCAGACAGGTGAAACACCCTTTGCAATGCACTTCTTCTCAAAATAATGTCACGGGGAAGGTTCAGCGATCAGGGAATGCAGGTGGGCTGGAAAGTGCCAGGTCATTGGACAGCACCTGAAGGAGAGCTGGGTCTGGAGCTCTCCTTGGAACAGGTGGTCATCCTAGACCACAAGGGACCACAGAAAAATGCTGGAGATATGTAGGTAGAGCTGCACATGTTGGGAGTGAGAGTGATTCAGTCAGACAGAGTGACATGGTGGGGAGAAGGACTGTCATTAAGCATGCCAAATGGTCAGAGCTGTGTGAGCTGGAGACATTACTGACATTCCTGCTTCCTGTTCATACTTTTCCCTGCCTACACCCTGTTTCTCTTAATCCATTCCTCTCCTGCTATAGTCGAGTGGAGAATGGATTGGAACAAGTAGTTGGGGGGCTGTCCCGGTTTGAGTCAAATTAAGGGAAATACTCTGGAAGGAACGTCTCCTCCAAAGAAGGCAGGTTTCAGATCGCGCCCCGCCCCCCGCCGTGCACANACAAGGTTCAGAAAGAATTTTCCTCAGAGGAAAGTGAAGAAAAGACTATTTATTTAACAAGTAAAGTGCATGTAGGCACAGAAAAAAAGAATAATGCTAAATAATAAAACCTCTCACTGTGGAGAGAATATGGTTAGATTTCAGAGTCCTTTGTGGGTGTGGCTTTCTCCTCTCTGGAGCTGGGGTTTGGCATGGGCCCCTCTGGGCCACGGTGAAAAGCCTCCCAGTGATGCTCTGGTGTTGTTGAACAGTCCAGAAGAGAAGAATAAGCCAAAGTCCCAGAGCTCTGTACTTTAGGTAACAAACAAGAAGCTAGCTAAAAAGCAAAATGAATGTAACTCTTTTCCCTGCTGCAGAAGCGGAGCAGCCGGGCAGAGGAAGCTAGCAAGCTATCTCTGTTTTGAACACAGCGCTGAAGGAATTCCACTGGCTCTCCCCCCTCTCCCGGAGCTGGCTTTAAAGGCACAGAACTCATGTCTGGCATAGGGCAGACGATAGGGAATACAGTATCATAAAGTCTTCCCAGGACAGGAGGGCCACTCAGTTCACAGTGAGTTAAGATTCAGCATCACAGTGAGTCACTATATTTTATATAAGTGAAGTCTGAAGAATTTTTCTCTTTGGGCCATGCACAAAGATTTGCTGAAGTGATTCTGTTTCCGTTTCTGCCATGTGCCCAAACTTGTGGACTTCCTTATAGAGTGTAGTTTGTGTTCCTTCTTATTTTACTTTAAGAATTACTGATCATTACTTTATTCTTTCTCTGATTCATCCTTGCCTTTCCAGACCTACTGATTTTGAAAATGGCAGCACGCTACTGAGCTCCAGCCATACATCAGATTTGTTTCACCCTGTTCATGAATTACAATCCTATGACTCACCCAGAGTTGCCAAGAAGATAATTGAATCAAGTCACCGGTAGCTTCTGGAGTATAATTCTCATCAGCACATATTGGCAGTTTTATGAACTTACTTAAAATGCAAGACAAAGAAATCTGAACCTATTCACAACATAGTGAGATTAAACCCAGTCCCCACTAAAGTAANATATATATATTATCAGCGTCTTCAGGTACTTTGAGAGTCTTCAGGGAAAAGACATGGAGTATGGATTGATTAAAAAAGAGAAAGAATTGGGCTTCCAGTCACATTTGGAAGGCATTTTGGAATTGCCATTAATGGTATCAGTGTGTCTCAGGATCACCTACGAAACTAACAATATGATGTTTTTACACTGGGGAAAAAATAGTGATGACGACATTGTAGAAAGAGTAAATCCCTTCTCTGAGTACTAGGCTAGGAATGAAAAAGGAAAAAGGTTTGCAAAACATTACTTTATAAACCAGACTGCTTGAGTGAATGGTTGTGAATTTCCTGCAATGTGTCCAGCAGCACTGACTAGGTAATAAGTTGTGGCTTGGGAGTATTAGCAATAAATCTGTAGAGACCTTTTCTGTCAAAATGGTTTTTCAGAAAAAAACCCCGTGCTTTGTCAGAATTACATTTTTGGTGAAATTTTTAGAGTGAGCCATATACAAGCACCCACACTCTCTTACCAAGATATGTCTTCCTGGGATAGCTTGTGCTGAAACACTTCCATAGGAGATGAAACTTAGGTTAGTGTCTCTGCTATGCTTAATTTAAAGCTTGGTCTCACAGGTGTCAAGAAGGTATGCAGGTCTCAAGACTATTTTCTGTTCAGTATTTTTGCCTTAGTTTATTTTAAGATTTTGGGTTAGTTCCTGTGCTGAATGTAGGAAGATTTTGAAACCTTGATATTTTTGTGGAGTAAAGCTCTGCTTCTTTCTCATTCTATATTTGCCAGCTGGTGTACAGCAGAGTGATCCCAAAGCTGTACATGTAATTTGCCAGTTGAAAAGACAGATTTCAGCAGTCCTTCCCTTCTCCTGTGCCACCTGGAACCTAGGGACAACACAGTATCTGCCAGCACTGTTGTTAATGCTCTTGAAGAGGCATACAATTTGTTAATTGTGTTTTGAGACTGTATGAGACTGAAAGAAGTTGTAAATAGTACTGAAGTGCAGAAAATGATTAATAAAAAGAAGAGCAAGGGGTGGTGACATCATTCAGTTTGACAGGGGAACAGCAATTTGCTTTTGAGCAATATACCTAGAATGGTTGTAACATCTTGGCTCAGGCAGGTGACAGTTCAGTTCTGTACATGGTGGGTTGGGTAATGGGAACGTTTGAAAAGGTTGCTTTAATTTATTGGTATGCTTTAGCAAGCTTGTCAGGAAACTCCAAAGCTTGGAGTGGGGAGGAGTTGCCAAATAGTGAACTTTTGACATAAAAACTTGCACAATGTTGCTGAGCACCACACAAAACCCTGTCTTCAGATTTTCCACCTGAGAAATTTTTAAATATTCTGGTGCAGCCACAGTGATTTTGTTGAGATTTGTTTTTTAATTATTTTCTAAAAGTGATCTGTGAAAACAGAATAGAAAAGCTAAATGTTGTGGATTTCATCTTCCACTAGCAATATGTAGAAATGGAACTATTACAATTAACAAGCCACATAAATTTATCACTAATGTGCATTCTAGTCTGCATTTTCTTACCAAAATTCCTGTCATTAAACTGGAATGAGTTTTGTCCTTACACTATTGTAAGTAGGACTTGAGTGACTCATAAACTTTGTAGTGATCCTCTGCAAGATTTGCTTTTGCCTCTGGCAGAGAACAGCGCACAAGTTAGATGGTAGATAGATAGATAGATAGATAGATAGATAGATAGATAGATAGATAGATGACCTAGACAGGAACATGTGAAAATGCTGTTTTGTAAGTTTTATGCTGGGTTCTTAGTCTCCAGTTGGCAGAGATCAGATTATCATATGTGCAAGACATCTGGGGAAGGAACTGGTTGACTTCTGACTGATCATGCCAGAATGTATTTCTTTAAGACCCCTTATTCAGTTTCATCTTGTCTGTTTTCTCTGTCTTTGTTATATCTACAATAGAATTTATGAAGAAGTCAACATTTTTTTTTTCCCCTCTTTGTATGTCTGGCACATTCAATCATGACTCTTTTAAAAATAAAAACAAATTATTGTATTATTGCAGTGAAAGATGAAAATTTCTATTCTCATCTTCAGTTTTAAAGGTTACATTATTTTTGCTTTGTAGATCCCTGATCCTTTCAAATCTTTCAGAATTTGACAATAAGAACATTTACCTACAAGGAAAGGAAAAAACCCAAGCTCCCAAAACTTCAATAAAACTTTACAGAAGGTTCAATTAACATGATCCAAGCTCTCTTTAATAGGCTGCAGTTAATCCATTCTATTCAAAAGACATTAGTGTGCCCAGTGTCTGGAAACACCATCTTCTGTTTTTGTGAAGGTTGTACCAATCGTTAAGCATTTTCTATTGAAAGAAAAGCATCATGTTTTAAAATCTCACAGTCTGAACATGCTGCCAGTAGTCATAGCAGGATTTCACCCTCTTCCTCAGTTATCCATCTCTGTAATTAGGACTGGGTTCTAAAACTAAATGATTAGGTTTGGCATTTGTGTCAAATCACAGGAGCTATAAAGTCAAATAACTTTATCCCGCCAGGAAACATCGTATCAAAAACAGCAGACAGCCATCAAAGGGCTAGTTAGACTGCTCAAATGGGTATTCAGGTGAAATGCTTGGGCCACATACGATCACATCTGATGACTGCTGAGCTTAACACTGCTGTGGGAATTATGGCACAAACCTCAGCAAGCAGGTCAGATAGGCACTGCTACAGCAGCCTCTGGGTCAGAGGTGAAGAGATCTTTTAAAGAAGGATCTCTCTGGAACAAATACAGACTTCTGAAAAAACACAGGATTATGTGTCCAAACAGATGATGACTATTACAGAAGACACAGCTGGGACAAAGCCTGTACCTTATTACTGATACTGAATATCGTCTAAGAAAATGCTGCTCTGTTAAAAGATAATTAGGCGCAAACACTTTAAATTGCAGTATTACTCAGAGCTAAAATGATCTAATGAGATATCATATATATTGCGTAAGGAGTTTAATAAAAATCTCATAACAATTTGTGTAACTTGGCAAGAGAATTTTTCCCAAATGGAAGGAAAGATTATCCTCTAATCATTATTAAAAAAAGTGAAATTGAAATAAACACATGATATATTCAGGAACTGCACAGCATATCTTAATAGAACATTACAAGGAAGAGGTTATATGTTATATACTTAGAACAGTTACACCTAAGAAAACAAAGGAATGCCTTTCTAGCTCACATTTTGGAGAGTTTTATCTGTTCTGGGTAAAACCTGACTAGTATTTGTGCATTGCTGTAAGCATAAGAGGAACTAATGTCTTTAAACTGAAAGAGAGTATATTTAGATTGGATATTAGGAAGAAATTCTTGACTGTGAGGGGGTGAGACACTGGAAAAAGTTGCTCAGAGAAGCTGTGGATGCCCATCCTGGAAGTGTTCAAGGCCAGGCTGGATGGGACTCTGAGCATCCTGGATGAGTAGAAGGTCTCCCTACCCATGGCAGGAGGGTTAAAATTAGACTATCTTTAAAGTCCCTTCTAAACCAAACCCTTCTATGTTTCTATGATTCTATGACTAAGGGTCATTTCTAGGGACTACTAAAACCAGAATGAGATACTAATTTAAAAACAAAGGCCACAAAGGCATTTGCACTAGGAAAATAAGATGGTGAAAATTCTCACCTTGTGAAGATGACAAAGATGAATTTGACATATAGAGTGAGCTGCTTCTGATTCCCAAAAATAGTGGTCCTTCTCTTAAGAGATTGTACCCTTCATTTGCAGAGTGATTTTATACCACCAAGGAATTAAAAAAGGGTCAAATCCATGAACCATACAGAGAACACTAAAATGACAATGTTATTCATTGAGACTGTATTTCCTTTTCTCTTTACATATTTCAAATAATTGCTTGGAATTTATTTTTTAAGAGCTCAATAAATTAAGTATAGCCCACCTACAGCTTAAAGACATAAAAATATTACACAAACATAACATGATGGAAATTCATCTTGTTAATGTCTCTCATCATATTGTCTAAACACAGAAGCAAAGTGAGAGATAAAGTTAGGGTGTGTTAAGCATTGAATGGTTCAATGGATATTGCATGCATATGCTAAAGAATGTATGTTCTTCACTGTTTGTGATGTAAATATTTTAGTACATGCTGTTGAAACATTTGTAAAAGTTTCGGTACACTTTTTTCATATTGAAAACTTTACTGTGTGGACTTTTCACTGGGAATTTTGTTACATTAAAAAAAAAAAAAAAAAAAAAAAAAAAAAAAAAAAAAAAAAAAGAATGTCCAGTCAGTATTTCAGCAGGAGCTGACAAAACAGGCATAATGTATCAAGCATAAAACCAGTCTTAAAAGGCACCTATGTAGTCGATCACTCTTCCTCCTATCTTCTTGTCAGGAAAACATGGTACAGAAATGCTTATCATTTTTTCCAGTTTTGAAGTAATTTTGTTTTGTTCAATTATTCTGTCCATTACACTAACACAGGGTCTCAATTATATTTCTTGGTTAATTACTGCTTCAGAATGGGCAAGTGGTTAGCACAAAATATATGCTTGATCCAGAGATGTGATTTAGCAATAAATGTAATTTTTTTCCAGTGACAGAACAATAGGTATCTTTCAAAAGCTATTGTGATAAATACTTCCTGTGGCCTTTCCAGAAATTCCCCTTCTTTCAATTTTTGGAAATCTTTTTCAGCACTGATTTAAACACAACTTTAACTACCAAGAAGAACTGGTTCAATTGAAAGCTCCCAGAGCTGTCTATGAGTCTGTATTTTCTCTGCAAAATACTGTGCTTGAATTCTCTACAGATTCTTTAACTTTTATCCTGCTGAAGTGAACAGGAGTGATATATTCTGGTTTTCAAGACAAATCAGCAGAATATCTCTGCAGCTCCATACAGACACCTGAGATCATCTCATGGTTTTCTAATACTTACAGCAGGATATAACTGATTTTTTGGTCAGCATTACACTAGAAGTAGATAAATGCAGATGTAGAAACAGAAGTCACTCCACAGCAGTACACTGCTATAAATATGTAACAAAGCTGCATTTTTGCCATGCCCATTTTGACTGTTTTCATAGCTGTCACTGTGTCTTCCTTTTCTTCCCCCCCATAACTTCCCTTGGATTCGTGCAGAGAAATCAATTTCTACTGTTAATGTTCTCTCCACATCTACATTCAACTGTTGGTGCATATATGAATTCGAGAGTTTGACTTTCATAAAATTCTGCTAGTAATGTGCATTAGCAATCCATTAACTTTAATCATTTGTTTAGCCCAATATGGGTTTCCATTAGCACCCTTACGGAAACTAAAATGGAAAAATGATTTGCTCATGAGAGACAGAAAAGGAAGGATTCAGAGAGATGAGTTCTTCCGTGATCTGTACATCTTTCTGATCAGCCAGCTGGAAAAGCATGGTCATTGAAAAAGTTAGGATCACAGACTACCCATGCTATTTTCCCACAGGACTCTGTAGGTGTTTCTTTCTTTGATTCCAGAATGATTTTTCATAGATATTCATGATATGAGGACATTATTGGTAACACATCAGCCACTAGTTTAATTCTCTATATTTGTTCATAGTGAATCACCAAGTAAGTTATGATGGTTGAAAGTGAATCAGATATTTCCTGTAAGACAAGAATTTACCAGTCTTTCAAAGGGCTTGAATATTTTTGCCTTTTCATTCTCAGACAGTGCTTTCTTCTTTTTATTTCATAAATATTTTAAGTTTCTTCTCTGTATTCTTACTACTGTTATCTTTTTCTGTGCAGGTTATAACTCTCCATGATATTGCAGACTATTTGTAAGGAGAAAGATTGCTGGCCTGTAACATGATATTGTCCAGGATCTACTAGCACTAGTGCTTTCCCCTCCTTTAAGTCATTGTAAATTTTTCTCTCATTTGGCTTTCATTAATATTCCTGACATCTCTACTGTAGGCTACAACTAAGAGTCAAGAAAATTGCACTCTAGGTCTGGGTGTACCATGGGTCTTGTGGCTGACCATATCATCTAATGCCCTGTGTGGCTGTTTATGAATCTCTGAGAGAAAGAAATAATTTTTACCCAAATTTAGTTAATGTTGAGGTGTATAAATTAAAATGCAAATAAAACTTTGATGTCTTAACAAGTGGTTTTCAGATGCTTGGTTGAATATATTATTCTCTGTGTAAGAAGGAATGTGTTGTGTAAGAAGATGACATTTTATAGAATCCTAGGTAAATACATAATATTAAAAAAATCAGGAAGTATAGGCAACTTGCTACATGGTTTTATTTATCTCACTTCTCTAATTTTTAGTTTTCCCTCTTCAGTGAGGATAGACTAGGGAAATTATGGAGTCAGAGAGCAGTTCTGGTATGGCCTCAAAGAATAGTACCAAACATTAGCATCATATGATAAAAATGTCTGGAAAGGGATCGCTACTTTGCTAAAAGAAATAGAAGTAGATGCTTCTTGGTCATTAGGCTTTCGTTCCAAGGGAGAGAGAACTATGTAGGTAGCAATGATAGAAACTTTGTCATCTATCTGTGGGTTGCTCTGGGTGTGTTATTTTGTGTTGTGGGTTTGGATATCTTTCCCTCCTTGGGATTTTTTGATGCATACTTTGCAAAATTAATAGCATAATTTAACATACATCCTTGCCTTTCACTCTGTGGGGAAGATGGAACTCATTGGAAATGTTACATAGACAATGCTGAAATAGAGCAGCTGACACTGGCAGAAACAAAAGCAATTTTTTCTTTTTCTTTTTTTTTTTTTTCCAGGTGAAATTACTGGTACTGAAATAACGTTTCAGCAATAAAACATAAAAGTGATACACAGTGGGAGATCATTAAAAAGTATCCTGTCACTTGAATCAGACCATGTATTGTAATGCAGATTATATTGATTTGCTGCGAGTTTCACATTAAAACTAGAGTTTCCCTCAATTGAGCACAAGTACTAAAAACTCTTTGAATTACAGTGGCAAGCAGCAAGGTAGTTGGTACAACGTCTCTCTTACCAAAACTTGAGATCATAAGGATGTTAGCAGGAGGTTTTCAGACTTCTTTCTGAAAGCTCGATAAATTATTAACTAAGTCTATTCCTACTATTTGCACTACTGCTGCTGGATAGTTTTCTTAAAAAGAACAGTGAGGTGCTGTGCCTTTATTTTTGTTGTAAAGTAGAATATTATTCATGTTGTTCTTTTCAAAGATTAGGAGATACTATCTCAGGTAGAGGCAAGATACCCTTTCCCAATATCTAAATTCAGATCTTCCATGTTATGGTTCCCTGAGATTCCCAAGGCTGTAAGAACATTCCTTGTTGCTTTTTGAAAATGTCCTAACTTTGTCAGCTTTACCTTTGGTAGATACTGAATCCCACAGCCTTGAAGGATATGAGCAAGAATAGGAAAAGCCATAACAGAAGGCTTGTTAGGACTGTAGATGAGACTGCTGGAAATACTCTCTCAAATCATCCGCTGTGACATTTGAAAGTACCAAATGCGATAATGAACTTTTCAAAGTTAATCTGATTGGTCTGAGTCATGCAAAATTGAGGTTTCCTCCCCTTTAGGTGCTGTGATGCCTCATTTATGAACAGAAGCCCATGGCAGTACAACCCATGCCTTTTTTCATGATGAGTCAGAAAAAGTTTTGGGAACATGTACGGTAGTTAATGTTCTGCTTTGGGGAGCTGAGGGACAAATAACTAAATAAATCTACTTCTGCAAAAGGCCAGTAGCAAGAAGCCGTCATGATTCAGTTACATTAAGGTTTCCTTTTGTTGCTGTACTAGTATAAAAGAACCTGATGGTCACAGAAACAAACTCTGTGTGCAAGAAGTAGCCTTCAGCCAGAGCAGAGAGTGTAGTGCTGTGTGAGTGTGCTTACAGCCGCTAAAGTGTGAGATACATCAAAGACTGAGCTTAGGGAAGCAGAGACAATTAAAGAGAGAATGAATCGAAGGTTGTACTGAGCACCACTTTGACAGCCTTTGGCAAGGAGAGGTCAGTTGTTGAGGATCACAGGAAGCAGAGCTTCAGGCAGAGCAGCCTGAACCCCACTGACTTTTGCTGCTGAGGACACAATCTCAGCCAGTGTGAGAGTGCTGGAGTACAAAGTACTGGTGATTCAATGCTCGTGTTGTCAGCTCTTCCTCTGCCACAAAAATCACACATCTGAGAGCTGGGACCAGGAAATGGAATAAGACCAGAATTGCTCAGTAGCTGGTGGTGATACCTTTGAGGATCAACCACCACCACTAGAAACTACTGTACATTTTCGTCAGTTTTCAAAGAAACTGCATTTAGTTTCTGCTTTGCCTTGATGTATCATCTCAGATCTGTCAGATTATGTTTCACATTAGATCTGGCTTTGATAATATTATTTCACCATTACTTTCCCCAACTTTCCAACTAAAGAAAAGGGATATGTTGTGATTTCATTTTTTATCTTGATTTTGTACTCTAGAGCAGGCTCGCTGTGTACTCATGTATTCTTACTGAGTTTAACCCTAATAGAAGAACAGCCTTTCAGGCTGCTTGTTCATGTCGCAGAAGAGATGCAACATGAACAACTGCTTTCCTTCCCTAGCATTACTTAGTCAGCATACTTACCTTCCATCTCAAGGAGCCCTTTTTAATCATGATGAAGAGTTCTTTCTCAAAGATTTGTTTCATCTTGGGCAATTTTGCTGTGCCTGTTTGTGACGCAAAGTTGTAGAGGTGGGATTTTTCTTGTGGTATTTTTTTAATTGAGTTTTGGGCTCAGTTTTTCTATCTTCTGTCAAATAAACTTATGTATATAGGGAACATGGTGCGGGCAGTTCAAATCATCCTACAGCCTTAGGTACCAATTTCTGTCAGTTCCTGTCAAAATTCTACCTTTTGCGATTTTGGAAGGATTTCTTACACTAAAAATGTAGCTGAACTCTACCCCCATATTGTGTCAAACCTTCTGCTGAATGTGTATTGCTTTATTCTTACATGGTGATTTTGCATAATTTTGTGGATTTCTAAAGAGAAGGAGGGGAGATGTTTGACCAGGTGCAAGTCTGAGAGCCTTTCAGCATTGTTAAATTACTGATAATTCAGTACAGGTTACTGAACACTGACTGAAAGAGAGTTCAAAAGGATTACAGGAAATGCAAAATCTAAATTGCGTACTTTAGGGTAATAGGTTTGTTCTTTACTGGTGTAGATTTTTGTGGCTATAATGACATCCATGAGGCTACATATTTTATAAATCTTTTCATCTGAAGAGCCTTTCCTTTTAGATTATGCAGTTTTCTGCAAACGCAAAGAAGAGAGAATTAATACTATTTAAATTTTTTTTTTTTTGACTTGTCTTCTCATATGTGATATTCTGTGTCCATGTTTGTTTCACATTGGTTTTATTTTCTCTAAAGTTCAAAATTGCTAAATAAATGTTCTAGCTCTTGCCTTTTTTTAGTGTGTTGGTGTCTTTTACAAATGTTAGATTTTCAGCATACTATGGGATCATGCCAAAAGTAATCATTGCCTTTTTCAGTGTTAAGATCCCAGATTTGAATTAATTGTTGTTATGTTATTTATTACTGTCTTTTAGAAGATATAGTAATACACTTGTATCATCTCATAGAACTTCTTGAGTAGAGCTAAATTAATGGCAAATTCGTGGAAGAGAGCTAACTGGCAAGAGATCTAGCTGGCAGGAGAAACCACTGAAGGTATCAGTCTGAGTTACAGCTTAGGGTGGACTGTTCAATGTGGAGTTCACACATAGCAGACTTAGATGTACCAGTAGAACAAATGGCATTAGGGGGTTTTGTTAGTAATTCTTTGATGTTTAAAAAGGGCAATTTGATCTGTACAGTTGCAAGTAATAAATTAATTTTTTAATCAATGTAATTTTTGTTTCAAGCTCTCACCCCTGATAGCACTGAAGAGAAGCTCATATTTTAAATTCGGGTTTTCCTAAAACATATTTCTGTCAGCTGGGGTCACATTTTCTTCCTTTTCAGTCATGTAAATGGAGATTCTTTTCACCCACCAAGTGCTAAAAGCTAATCATCTCACCCCAAGTGTCTCACTTACTTCTTTCACCCAATGGCAAGAAGCAGCTACATCAAGCGATGCAAACATCTCACATCCTTGTGATGAAATGAGTGAAATACATTTCATGTGTGCCTATTTCTTTCATTGATTATAGAAGATTAACTAGACTAGAGCTCAGCTAATCTTAGCAAAACTATCACTTTAATTTAGGCAGAATCATTGTATTCTTGATCCCTACTTCCAAGTTCATGATGTGTCACTGAAGCTTTTGAGAAGAGTTGAACCAAATTGCAGGAATGCTTCTTAAAAAAAAATAATAAATACCATTTGACCAGGAATTGAAAAACCATTCCTTAGCTGGAGGTTAGGCAGGCCCACCATTTGAACTCTTCCTTTAAAATGTATGATTAAATTCTGGAAGCAGTGTTTGACCAACGGTGTTCTTGAAATCGCAAGAACTTCGCCATATTACTGTAAGATCATGTTACTAAAGTGAGAGAACTGAAAGGAAGGGTTAAAGGAAAACTTGAAAACTTAACGTGAGTTAGCTGTTGGGACACCTTAGACTCAGAAGAGATGTAGGTATCCTGCAGAGACTGGAAAAACACTCAATAAGGAAGAAGGACAAGAACCACCATGCATGACATATCTTGCTTATTAATGACCCTTTAATAAAAGATTCTGGAAGAGATTTTGTAGTTCTTTTATTCTTCAGGGAGTTAACTGTCACAGCATGTGAAGATAGGGAGCTTTGTCAAAAGATTTGGCACTCAACAGTAGTTTTGCTCATGTGATGGCCTCCAAAATATTTCTAATTAATAAAGTGAAGTATGCAACTTACCAGCTAAGGGTGGATGCACTAAAGCTGCTTTCTACAGATTAAGTCTATATTGAGAAAGAAATTAAGCAGCTTGTTGTAGACTTGTACATATTTTTGAAAAGGTAGAGGTGTGATAAGTGTGAAAGTCACAGTACCTTTCCTAAATTATTCTGACAGTTAAAAATTATGGACCCTAAGGAATCCAGGCTTGCTTATTTGTTCGCTAGCTAAGCTTTGGATGTTCTTTTACTCGAGAGTCATAAAATAATCTGCACATTGATAAATGGGTAGTGCATTTTCACAGTTGCTTTCTATAAATAAACAAGGAAAGTAGCATTAAAATATGGCAAAAGCAGCACCAAAGTTTTACAGTGACTTATTTTTTTGCATTCCATAGCTCTTTTCTTGAAGTAATTGTATATCATGTTGCTTAGTTATATGGAGAGGGAAATCTTTGTTTCTTTTCTGTCTTGAGAAGACATCATTGTATTTGGTATTCCACCTGTACTGGAAGGTTGCCTTTCTAGCGTTAACCCAAAGAAGTTTTCCTACTTCTGTCATATTGGAGTTAGTTCTTCAGCTTTTTCCATGCAGAATATACTTTTAATATTGGTAGAAACCCAACTGCAAAAATGTCCTCACCTTCAATTCCAAAAAAAAGTTTCTTTACACAAGAAAGAAAATAAAAAAAAACCCAAACTCCAAAACAAACTACTCACAAAGAACAAACCTAAAACATCAACTGAGCAAAACCATAGAAAGCCATTGATTTTTAAAAGATTTTCGTATTGTAACTTCTGGATTGCTTGTCAAGAGATTGGCATGTTCTACTGGGGATTTCAGTAGGCAGACACAACCAAAAATTTAATTGACAGCCAAAGAATCAATCTTGTCAACTTCATTTATGTTTAAGAGGAGCCGATATAGAAGATCTCTGTGCAAGCTTAGGGAATTCTACAACTTCCCTTGTTTGTTATCTACCGTGCAAATACTTTGTAGTTCATCTTCCTTGTCTTGCCAGTGTTGCAATGTTGGTGTCAGTAGCAAGGTCAACCAGAATTGAAAGTTCAACAGAAAAATGTGGGAACAAAAGCCTGAGAATTCCTGCCTTGCAAAGTAATCCAGCATAAGCATATTGGCAAGCTCTGCATGACATGAGTTGGGATGAAGCTTCATGCAAGGCTGGAGTATGTCTTGCTTGGTGAGTGGCAGTAGTGCTTTATCGTCTCAGTTACTGAAAGAGCTTTGAAGTGCAACCCTAATCATAAAAGCAATGTTAATGTTTTCTGACAAATGTGGAGTTGATTAAATGTTTATTTACTTTACAGGACACACAAAGAGGCTGTGTAAGTGGCTATTATTTATCCCAAAGGTCTCAAAAGGTACAGCAATCACAGGGAAGTGAAAAACAGGAAAATGCTAGATGGAAAAGGCAGAAGCAGTGTCAGCCTTCCTCCAGCATTTCCTGTCCTTCCCTACAGTTCTCTGTTTCTTTCTTTTTTTAACCTCTTTTCAGCTTTCCGGTGATAGCTCTTTACTCATACCTGGTAATTTCTAGCAATTTTTCCTCATTCTTTTGCTTTCAGTATGCTGTATTTCAGTACAGACAGTACAGATTGCTTGGTTTTGGGATGGAACTTCAAGTATGACAACTGGCAGAATTTAAACTCCATCTTTGAACTGCCTCCTTTATGAAGTACATCACTTATAAAAGAGCTAAAGAATATATGAGAGGGTACTGATTATTATTATTATTTATTCACTTGGTTTATTATTTCATAGGCGCTCTTCTGTGCCATTCAGAAAGCAGCTGTCAGACTAAATAAAAATACATGATAAGAAAGCCCTCATCTTTTTAATTGATATTAATCTAGTTGCATCCAGCCATAAAATGCTCACCATTGATGATATGGCAAATAATGTGACTGCAATTAGTTAGCAATTCAATGTACCTTTCAGAAAACAGTCTCCAAACCTTCCTGGAAATAACTCTCTTGTGCCAAAATTATTTGATTTTTTTTCTTTCTTTTTTTTTCTTTTTTTTTTTTNACTTTTTTTTTTTTTTTTTTTTTTTTTTTTTTTGAGACATATGAAACCAGTAGGTTCTAGAGTCTCTTCAGATCTGTATTCTGAAAATTTTTATGCTCTTTCTGAAGTTAATGCACAAGCCTTGGTGGGTCAGGCAATGGATGCTGTTTTCAAAGGGAAGTAAATAACAGTGCATATAGATAAATATCCTGGCATATAGAAACTCTTCTGAAAACATTACTGAGGGGAATGTTTATACCCTTTGTTTTTTTCTTTTCCCAGTCTGACAAATGGATTGTACTGAGAAGTGGTCTGTAGAACTAAGTAACTTGTTTCACATTATCTTAAAGGTAATGTCACGATTTAGAGGTATCCTTCTGCTTGTGTTTCTTTTTTTTTTTTTTTTTTTTTTTATAATTTTGTGATAAAAAGGAACATTTTATTATAATTATTCACTAAATTTCAAGCCACAAGTGGTAAGCAGGCCATTAGTGTACCACATGACATACCTAAGTGATTCTGGAGCATCCTTTGGTAAAGGGAAAGTCTTTTTCTCCGCTTCTGGCTAAAGGTATCAGATTGACTACACAGATTATTCTTCTGGCACTAGATCCACTACAGTCAGGATTTAAGTATCCTCAGCCACTGTGCAACCCTGCAGAAGTTGTTTGATCTGGATGACCACAGATTATTTGCTGCATGTGTTGCTACATTCAGGAGAACAAAAAAAAAGCACTTGCTAGAATACAGCAACAAAACTAAGATCTAAAGCTACAACTGAGAAGAGCACTGAGGTAAGTGGAGTGTGAATACCTCTGGTTAGCTTCCTTCTGTTTCCCCACCAACCCACCTCCTACCTTTCTGTGGTGCAAACAGCCTTGTCATTGCTGTTGACATGATAAGGAACATTTTATAATTTCCAGGCTGGTGCATCTGGATTTAGATTGTTGGATGACCATCATTGCCCTTGTTCCCTTTTTTTTTTTTCACCTGAGTCACTTTGACTGGTGGGAATCATAGTGAAACATGAAGACAAAACTGTCATTCACCTGTTGTGGTAGCAGATGGGTCCCTCCCAAGCTCTTACTGAAGGGTCAAAGGAAGTTGTTCCCTTTGGAATTTTTATTTTACTGTCATTTATGTATTAGTGGCAAATGAGATCATTCCACAAAATATCTCAGACACCCATTTCTTCTCAGCGCATGTAGAGATTATGCCCGGTTTTACAGCTGGTTCCCTATCTCCCATCAGTTTCTAACAGACCAACACCAGGCTGCAGGTGGGTAAGAGCTTGATATATTTTAAGCTGGTAGAGGAGCTTGGCTTCTGGTTATCTCATCTCTTTTGTGCATGTTCGAGGTACCCGCGTTGTCCAGTATGCTTCAGGGGCAGCCTGGCCCTTGAAGTAACCCCACTGTTGGTATTTTGTTTCCTCAGTGTTTGGTGTACTTGAACGTCTGCTTATTTACAGTTTCTACCTTGACTGAAGACCATTTCTTCCCTGCTCTCATAAGGGAAAAATACCATTTGATTATTGCTTAAGCTCAGTTAATTTACATGGTGGTATTTGACTCTCTACTACAACAAGATTTGAAATTTTTACTGGGAAACTCCTGAGTCTTTTTTCATTAATAAGCTTTTGCAGCAGAGTGAATGTATTTCATATTCCCAGCACCCTCTAAGACTTCTTGAGCTCCTGGTTTCTGGTACCTTTGAAATCATGTAATTTGGTTCTTTTGAATCAACTAAAAATGGTTTAGTCTATGTATTTCTCCTTAGTTGTCATTAGCTCCTTGTGGTTGTGCATGTAAGAGAAGATAAGACTTCCCTTGATTTGCTAAATTTATCTTTATGGAGAAGTGAATGACCTTTATTAATGTGGTACTATTGCACATTTTTCCTTTTCAAGAAGTTTCTTTGAAAGTGAAGTTACAGGTGTAATATATTACTGTAACTAGGCATAATGAAATATCACTTTAAGAAAAAATTATTTTCAGTTGTCACCTAATGATCCCTACCTTTAGTCTAAGTACTCTCTATGGAATAACATGAGAGTATTTTTGCCTGAAGGCTATTTCTGTTAGGTATATGAAAATTATGTGTAATTTACATAAGCTGACGACTCGCTTTAATAATTATTTTTGCCTATAGGACTTTCAGCACTTTTGCATACTTCTTAAATGTATTGATTCATTTGAAATCCTCTGGAAGTCAGAGATAATTAAAAATATTTGAAAATATTTGTTTACTGCAATGATCTTTTGAACTGTAGAATGAATACAGTGCTTATGCTAGAAAAAAATCTGATTACGAATCTAATGAGGATTATGTTGCTAAGTGCTTCTAAAAGGCAAGTAATGGATAGCCACAATATGACTTCTTAACATCAATGGATGAGTGTAACCAACAGCTTCATTTGTCTGAGTTTTCAACCGTTGAAAGCAATGAGATGCTTTCTATGTTTTGTGTAATACAGTGCCCTTGGGTGGAAAAAAGAAAATATGGAAAGGGAGTATTTTAAATCTAAAAGCGTGAGTTTTCACTAGGTCAGTGAAACTTCAACACAAAATTGACCATAGTGACTTCAGAGTGCCTTTAAGAGCTCAAAAAGTGTGAAACCTTACTGCTTTTGTTTTTTTCCTTTGAGATGTAAATAAAAGCCTTTCACTAATTCATTTGGGTGTTGGTTTTTGTTTAGTTTTGTTTTGGGTTTCTTAACTATGTTGGGGGAGGCTGGGTGGGGAGAGTTGGGTTTTTTTCCCCTGTAGGAATAGGTAATAGATGTAAAAGAGTATTATTTATTTTGTAAAGCAGAGCTCCTTCCCTGTCCTGCATGACTCTTAGTGTCCATTCAATGACCTATTTTGTGTTACCTATGTGAACTAAGAATGTCAGGAAAGAATTTACAATGTAAGATTTACATAAGAATGGTTCCTTTTCTGCTAATTTCCCAAGTTTGCACAGATAAAAAAAAATCACTTTCTGAGGACAAGTGAAAGGACCAGAATGTTGATTTTATTGGAGTAACTGCTCTAGTTGAAGACAAATGTATTTGGTTTTTTTGGGGTTTTTTTTTGTGGATTCTAGTAGTGTGTATTTATTTTAGATTTATTTGACACTTTAAAGAGCACTCATCCAGGGCTGGAAATGCCTTTGACATTTATCGAAAATACAACTGTATTCTAAGCAATTGTTGATTTTTTCCATAATTATAGAGGCTAGGACTCAGCAAAGCATGTATGTAACTAAAAACACATACTTAAATGCTCTGATGAATAGGACAGCTCGGCTACGTCATGGCAGTGAGGAAGAATGAAATGGAAAGGTCATGGTCTCTTCTCTCTTTGAGTCAATCTGCCTGGGCAGAGACACCAGAAATCGGGTACATTTTGCTATGTGGCTGAGGGGCCAGCAGAGCCAGATTTTACTTAACTCTCAGAACTCCCCCTGAGAAATGCGAAGAGACACGTGGCAGACACACATCAGCCTGCAACACATCCTGGGACACTATGGTGTCTGGTGAAAATGAGAGAACGGAAAGATGAAGTGAAGACCTAATGTGATCTGTGAGAGCTAAGGAGCTGATCCTGATCAGGGAGTGGCAGTGACTATCCTTATCCTTACCTCAAGCATTGCTCAAACAAATGCAGTGTTAGAGTATTCAAAGGCAAGGAAATGTGTATCACTTACAGGTTTTTTTTTCCTCTTTGATTCCTTAGGAAGAGACTGTGCACTCCAGTTAAATTGATGGATTCTTGAGGCCAGTTTACTGCTTCAACAGCCTTTGTTCCAGTAGTCTTACTGAGATGAATGGCCCAATAAAAAAAAGGGGAGGAAAAAAATTCCCAGTATTATTCTCTGTAGATTTTGCATTTTCTTAGTGACCTACATATTTTTTTCCACTACTTTATGCTTTTATTATATATATAAACACAGGGATTCAGGCCTCTTTCTAAATAAGAAACAAAAGAATAAATGTACTGTTACAAGTGTCATGTTGCAGCTGTGTGAGGGATTAAAGTGAAGTATAGGATAACCTAAAACATAATTTTTAAGGAGAAAACCATAGGTAGAACTATTTTAAGTTGCAGCTTAAAACAGTGACCTGAAGTGCATAAAACCAGCAGCTCTGTATTCACTTAAAGCTTTAGATTATGAAAAGCACATGTCTGAATTGTCAGTGACATTCACTAAATAAAGCTTGTCATCTGAAAAGTGAGGAATCCACAGGTTAATCTCAGACATGTAAGGTAATGGAGCCTTCCAACATATACTGTCCAAACAGGTGTTGGATCCCAGCTCTGACCACTTTTAGTCTAGGGGAGGTCAGGGCTGGAGCAGATGGCTTCTGCTGAATAACTGAGCTGAGCACAGGATGTGGCGCAGTGACCCCAAGAGTATAGTTAAATATGCATCCGTGTGGGAGGCTGACATTTGGTTTGTTGTCTCTAACCAGTCTCTATAGAAAAATAAATAGCTTTACAATTAAAGAAGGGAAAAGAAAAAGAGGCTATAGAGAGGCTGTGTATGCTCTCATTTTGTTGAGAAATTTTTAGGTCACAGGATCCTACAGTAGAGCTGTAGTCCTCCTTGACAGGGAGGAACACTTTTCATTTTTGTATCTTTTTTGAAGACGTTTTTAACAAAAAATTGTACAGCTTTTCAATAATATATTCAGCTTTAGCCCTTTCAAGGAGGAGGAAGTAGTGCAGGCTATCCTCAAGTTATAACATCTTGCAAAAGAAAGAAGAACCAAAAGCAAGAAGTGTCTGTCAGGGATCCTTAATATTATTTTCTGTGGGAATTTCATGACTGAAGAGTGCCTCAGAGTTGATCAGTTTCTATTGTATAATTCTACCTACCCTACATGTGTGCAGAAACACAAAAGAATATTGATAGCATGGTACCTAGAAGTTCATTAAAATGGAATACCTCTAAAATGACAGTGCAAGTAGTTTGTGTTGATCTGTCACATTACTAGGAATGTTTCTTAGGAATTAACATCGTGTATGCCACTATGGGCTGGGGCAGACAATAAGGATATGGAGTCATGGTGGGAAAAAAAGATCTAAGTGTTGGAAACAATAAAACAAGAAACTAAAGGAACTATATTGCCTTTACAGTCCTCTTAGAACAAAGATTTTGATAAGGGACAGCCACAGATAATATTGAGATTCAGTCATCATCTACTCATCCAAAAATGTAATATGCAAAAGGATTTGAGAAATGGGACTGGGAGCCCTTCAAAGATTCTATAGCTAGAGAAAGATCTGAGTGAAAAATAATTATTTGACCTTCTAGAAAACAGAAGTACATTAAAAATAATAATTTCCCAAATTGGGATAAAAATTCAATTTTTTTTTAGTATTTTCCACTGTATTAGATTGTTCTTGGTTCAAAATAGAATGAGATAATTCTGTAATATTGTTTCAGTTTTGTGTACTATTGCATTGCTATAGATGAATTCCCCCATCCACCAGATGGTATTTTAAATCAAAAACGGAACTTTTCAGTCTAAGAAATTAGAAGTAAGATTCTAGGTTACTGTCTGGAGTTTTGAATGTCAAAAGCTGTCTTCAAAAAAGAGTCCTTTTATTTGAAAGAAAATGTTTTATAAAGATATTATGTAGCACCCTAGCTGGATTTGCAAACTTTAGTGTTTTGGAATGAAGTTTTTCTACCTTCATTTTAAAGGACACATTAGGCTGGCTTTATCAGAAAACTCTGCCTCAGGTAATCGTACAATACTTTCATTTGTTAGAAAGCTGAAGGGAACAGGTAACAACTCAAGCAAAGAATCTGAGATGCAGAGAAGTAAATACGTATACCAAGAAACTAATTCTGAAAATGAATTAGAGAGAGAAGAATTCTTGTACTAGAAATTTTATATCTCCGGGCTTTTTCAGTTCAATAAATATAGACAGATATAGCTTCAATAGTATTGATATTAATAAATGGAGACAACTGTTTTCAAGTACACCAAAAGCCTGAAAGTCATTCCCCTCCTTAAAGAAGATATTGACAAGAAAGAAGAAAAGCCTGTAGTTTTTGAAATACCTTGGAATACTGAGGAGACTCCAGGCACTGTACTTCCATTGTTCATTTAATGAAATAAGCTATTGCCTACACATCCATTAGAACATAAAATAGAAATAACATCTTAATTGTTATGCAGGGTAGGGACTAAATAGCATAGTAGAAGCTGGAACAAAATGAGAGGTTGACTTAGAAGTTTCACACTCGTGTCAATGCTTATTGCCACATGGGGTATGTTAACACAATACTATTTCTTAGCAGTGTTTCTGCTTGCATCATTTTTACTCTTTTTCTTCATCTGTTTGGTTTTGGGTTTTTTTCTGCCAGTGGTGTAAGTACTCTTGTAAGGCTGCATCACTTTCCTGCTGACAGTATCTGCTGTTGGAAGTTCGTATGAGTGGGAATTATGCATGTTTTCAAGGAGTCTCATTGTGTAATGTTTAGATGTAGAAAATGTATGCTAATCCTTCCCTGAAAACATAGCTCTTTAGGTCCTTAAAATAGTCTGTATAACAGACAGCTGCAAATCCTCTGGAGAGGTACCTAGGTGAAAAAAGGAGAGTAGAATTGTGCCATCCCATTATATAGAATTGACAATGGCTACTACCCAATTTTTCACAAGGAGTGTGTTTGTGAAAGTTGCAAAGTGGGAAAGTAACTGAGCCCAAGCAGAGGAAGAAGTTTATAATGAACAGTCTGAAGTGATACAGACATTTCCTGTATTTTCTGACAACTTAGTCTCAGTTGATTCTTTCATGGAGGTCTGGCCACATCTGTTCTTTCAAATGAACAACCCAAAACCACTAAGGGTGAAAAGCTCTTGAAACAGAGAAAATTCAAGACTTATTGGTCAAGATGGATTAAAATAAAAGGTTTGACAGCAGATATCTCTTATCCCTCTCAGCCTACTGTGATTGTTGAGTGAATTCTGTTCTGCTGTGATTCCAGCAACTTTCATCAGCTCTCTGAGGTGCAACGAATTCTGCGTTGCCTCTTCTGAACCTCTGTGAAAGTATCTTTTTTATCATCAGCTCTGAGGTTTGGCTTTGAGCCTGTTCCCTGCTTGTTTTAGGAGCCTCTTAATCACTGTTTTTGCTGGAGGCCCCTAGCTTACTGTGTATTCTGCCTGCTCTATCCTGCAGTCAAACACATCCACTTCGGGACAAGCATCCACTGCCATCCAAGAGGCCCCACACCCATTCCCACAGAGGATATGCAGTGCGCATGCTGCAACTGGCAAATGCAAAAATCAGGATGGGTGCCTGTAATCAGCCTCCCATTGGCCACCTCAGCAATGGGTTAACATGACAATACTGCAGGCAGCTGCACTGTGATTTTGAGAAGCCAGGTGGTACCAGGAGTCAGAGTGGTTGTGAGGAAAACTTTTAAGTGGAATTATAGCTTCCTATAGCCCAGCATTTAAGAAGAAGTGGAAAGACAGAGATAATAATAACAAAAAATTAAGGAGACAGATCTCACCTTATGAAGGCCTGTTTCCCTTTGTAATATATGAATATAATATCAATTGTTTGTTTTAAAGGGGTTTGGCAGTCATTCCTGTGGATTTATTGAGTATGGGAGGCCAAGCCTCATGTTTCAGGAAATGGTGGATGATGAATGACTGCTTGTGGCTAAAATCTTCAGCCCTCTGGTGACAACAGAAAGGACAAGAATGATGTACAGAGTCTGTCACTTCGTGATATGCTTTTATTAAATAAACAGAACAGTTCACCTCTCTTTTGAAACATAGCATCGAATAAAATAACTGAAAAGCATCTAAATGTTTCGAAGCTGGATTGCTCATTAACATTGATAAAAGCTTGGGATGAAAAGAAAGAATAAAACACTGAAGAAGAGTAAAGTCAACCATTATAGAATAAACAAAGTGCGATGAAAGAGATTTGGAGTGAACAAATTTGCAGTCGACCAAAGCATAGCTGCCACCTGTCCTTCAAATAAAGGAGAATGCAGCTGCTCCATGATGTTACATTAGACTAATGTACCAAGGACTGCAAGACTGAATGATGACATCTGAGTCATTTGGCATATATAAAATAGACATTGAAATAAGTCACTGTCTTGGAGCACATATATCTTTGAAAACAAATGGTTCTGGCTCTGCATTTATTCTTGATTAGTTCCTTGTGCCCACCCCTGTTCTGTAGTTGCAGTAGCTGTCATGCTATGTTATGAAAAGGCACGAGTGTGTGTGCCCCACACATGCTGTGTAGATAAAGCTGAGGCACGTGATTCACTAAACAGCAAAGGGACTAAGTGACTTAGTAAAAATCAATATGAAAGTGAATGGGTCACTTTTAGCCATTTGACAGTTCTGACTTTGTAAGTAGGTCACAGCATTGGAATATTAACGTATTACAATGAACTTAATTACATGCAAGAGCAAGATTGTAAGGAAGGGATTTTAACTGTAGCTTCTGGATCTGCATTGAGTTCTCTGAGCAGAGAAAAACAGATGATTGATTCCCTTTCTTATTTTCTTTTGTAAAGGAGCCAAAATCATTTTAACCAAAGCTGTTTTATTTGGATGTATAGACTGCAGATACCATTTTATAATGCTTAATCTTGATGGTTAAGTGGAGAGTGTATCATTGAGTTTATGCATGTATAGTTGGTCTTGCTTTCTGAAAAGCAAATGGAAGTAATTTGAGAGAGAGAAGATGCCACAGAGAGAACCTGACCTGGACTTCACTCAAAACCACAAACCTTGTGGAGAAGATAAAGTCTGTGCTTTGAAAGATCTTGCCTTAAAATGCAAAGCTTTCTCCCACACTGATGTCAGCAATGAAGAGCTTATTTCACAGAGAGTTCTGCTTTTAATTGTAGAGCACTGCATCAAATTCCAGAAGATAAATGAACATGGAACAAATTTGTACTGGCTCTGTCAATAACTAATCTGACATCAGCATTTTAGCTCTTGGACAAAGGCAGCTTTGAGATCTGGAGAAGATTACAAAAGGACCTTTTCTTTGTTTTTAATTTAAATGTTAAATTTCTATCAGCTCAAGCACTGTTATTAATTAAAAAAAAAAAA
>VWZT01008132.1:823577-874105 GCA_013397055.1 Pachycephala philippinensis
AGAAAAGAAGCTGATGTTTGCTTCTTTTCCAGAATGTGCACACATGCTGTTTTACTGAGACCTTTACAAGCTGCTGCTGGCTAGCCATACACTCCCCAGGCTGTTTTATTATTGTTCACCCTTTATACAGAAAACAAAATACAGCAACTTATGCCATGACATTTTGTGACATTTCCAGATATGAACATCTGGGAAGTTTAGTGTGACAGTGACAGCAAAGCTGACAATGATTTTCCAGTGCCACATACAGCCTGGGCATCTGCAGTCATTGCCTTTTCATTTTATTTTCCTCTCCCTCCCTCCCTCTCTCCTTCTCCCACCTAAATGCTTAATGCAGCCTCTCTCTATTTTGGCCTTGACGATAGAATAATATCCCACATCTATTTCAAAGCTGTACATGGAACATTGTACATCAAGTGCATCACAAATTGGTTCAGAGCAAAAGGGAAGAGCATTCCAGCTAGCAAGAGGAAGCACAGCTGCACAAGTTGCTCTAATTGCAGACATTGGGTGGATTTGATCATCAGATGTCTACTCTGCATAAAATCGAAGTTAAACAGCTAAACATTAATTACTTCTATTGTTGCATTTATATATTGAGATGAAAGGGGGAAAAAACCCAGCAACCTGCACATCTTGGGTAGTAAGCCAAAGTAAGAGAAAGGGGGAAAAAAGAAAGAAAAGAAAAAGCTGAATAGTTGTTGCATTTGAAATGTAAAATATCTCGTATGTGTGACAAAAGGTGCACCGGAGGAAGGTAACATTTTATAAATGACCCAAACTATAGCACTTACATGGTTAATTAATAAAATAATGTAAAACTAATAAAGGTACATTGAAACTGTCTAAAGGAATTGCTGTGACCTAATGGTGTGAGGCACAAACACTTAGTCAACATGTTCTTATGTCAACTTCATTTTCAACTTATACTATTTATTTTCTTTTTTCTGGTCTCTTAGACATCTACAGAAATTGTGCTTTCTGAGGGACGTTCTCTCTGTTGCTTTGAGAGACAGTACTGAGTGGCATTAGTAAGAACAAATTTGCATCATCTGTCTAGTGTGTTGAAGCATTTTCAGCCACAAGACCCTGTTAAAGCCTCAAAAAATTGTAACAAAAAGGCTTTAAAATTATATAGTGTCTTTTAAAGATATTTTCAAGAACTTATAAATCAAATAAATAATTCTCTATCTTAAAAAAGTATTAAAATAGAAGATTCAGTATCTACCTAGTGTTTTATGCTGTACAAAGCTGTATTTCAGTACAGGGTGACAGCAAAATAATTTGTATATGTAATTATTGACAGTGGAGTCACTGTTCCTGGAGGTGTTTAAGAAAAGACTGGATGTGGCACTAAGTGCCATGGTCTAGTGGTGTTGTGTCATAGGTTGCACTTGATGATCTCAAAGATCTTTTCCAAGCTAGTTGATTCTGTGATTCTGTGATTTTTGTTTGTATTTACTGCAGTCAAACACTGTTCTATGTTTGGCTGTGTTTAGACACAACAACCTTATATTTTTTTCTGTAATTAGCAGCCTTGAAATATTCATAGAGTTGTTTTAACAAAAAGGGCTAAGATGAAGAAAAAGGTAAGATACTAAAGGGAAGAATAATGTTGTTCAGTGACCATTTCGTTCATATCCTCTAGGAAAATTTATATTCACTCTTTTTCAGAATTGCTTTATTGGAAGAATAGAAACACTCTATTGAGTCCAGTCCATGTCTCTGTCCCAGACTGGACAGTATTCCTACAAAGAGTATCAGCTGTCTTGGATGGAAAATTATCTTCCTACTCTTTATTATCAGATATCCCCTGAAACACAAGGTTTTGTCTTCCTTGAAAAATACTCTTCTTGTCAAAATCTTCCTAACAAACTCATGTATTAGAGTATTTCCTGAATACAAATGCTGAAGGAGTGTGGTAGCAGAGTGCAAATGCTGTAAATTGTCAATTGAAAACCAGAGAATTGACATGTTGGGCCCATAGAGTAATTCCTTGCTCAGACCAGAGAAGCTGGTGCTCCTGGAGGATGCTTCCAGGCTGCTTTCTGGTGAGTGTTTGCCTGGCCAAGAGACAGCAATGACTTCCAATAGGTAGATGATTTTCTACTTTCCCCTATAAATATATATAATGAGTCAGAGAGACTGTCTGGGTTTTATAGACTGCCATTAGCAGTTGTCATTTCAGCCTGAGACAATTCTGATTGAAATAAAGTAATTTCCTGAATATATTAAAATAAAGGAGATTGTTATAATCTTAACAGGAAAATAGTGTGATGAATCAGATTCCATGAAAGGTTTCTTTTTCGCCTCTACCCTCTTTCCATCCTCCCCCTCTTCCCCCAGGTTTCTCTTCATTGTAAACTCTGAGACATCTTCCATTTACTTTTCAGGACCTTTGTTTTATTTTGCTTTGCCCCTTTTTATCCTCTGAAAACCTAAGGAAATTGATAGAGCAAAGCACAAATACAGTGCCAACAGCTTACAGAGAGCTTTCCTTAGAAGACAGCAGGCAGTAGACTTGTATTTTCTGCTTCACAGTATGGGGATGCAGCAAATAGGACCAGCTATTCCATGGAGAGTTTTGGCTCGGTGAAACCATTTTGTACAATGATGCTCTGGCCTGGTCCCAAACTTTCTTTCTCCTAAGGTCCCTTATGCAGTGTACTGGAGATCTCAGTTGGCCGAGGGATGCAGTGTCCCACTTCCCCCCACCCCAGCCTCAGGCATCTTTCCTGCAGTTTGAGCCACCTGCGGAGAAGAAATATTCTTTCTATTGCTTTCTGTTGCTTTTGGCCCCTGTGTATCAGTATCAGCAAACACTAGGTTCTTTGTGTCCTTTTCCTTGCCTCGTGGTTGGTTCACAGTGTTGCATCATCCAAAACACCTACTCTGCATTTTTGGCTTGGTTCAGTGACCCCATGTTCACCCTGACCTTTGCTTCCTCCTCTTGAGGTAGGAATAGCAAATTTAGTCCTGTTCACATCAGCTGTTTTTTCCTCCATTCCTAGGCATTTCTCCTGAAATTTTCACCTTTGTAAACTGGCAATTGCTTTGCAACTTCTCTAAAAATCTGTTAATAGATTTTTAATTTTTTTTTTTTTTTTTAGTTAAACTCTGAATTAGTTCTCAAATTGTTTCCCAGGTTTTTCTGTGAATGTTGCTACAAAAACTCATCTATCTTCCATGTGACTTCTGTGATGTAGTCCGACTGCAGACTAGTTTGTGAATGTACATTGCTGGAAGTTTAAAAAGTCCTAATGAATTATTCGTGCACTGAATATTACCATACTTGTGTGGGTATTATTGGTACCCATGGGTGACCAGGCTGTAGTGCCACTGGCACAGGCACTGTTTAAAATCACTTCATTTGCTGTGTAAGAAGTTGCCATCCAAGAAAGAACCAGGGCTGATGATATACCAGAATTTAATCTGAAAGTAGGAAATCTTGTGAAGTAGGAAATACCTCAAGCACTCTGGTGATGGAATCCCAGCTAATCTATCTCAAATGGACCATGGGAATTTTTGGGGGTAACCAAAATATAAAGGTTAGAGGATATTTTGGCATCTGATGGAGTCTGAAAGAGAGAAGGTTCACTGGTCATCTTTTTGTTACCCCTTCAGGATGCTGGGCACAGTATTTTACATGACTTCAACTGTTTAGCTTAGTTTCTGTGCCTCACTTTTAAGAGAGACTCCCACAGACTTTTTGATATACATTGGTTCTCCCTCCCTACCCCAAATAATAGAACCCACACAGAATGGTGCTAGAAGTAGGAATTGCATCGTGTTGCTTATAAACCCACATAGATTGTGAAGGATATATTAAGATAGTTTTGATAAATAGCGTGAATGTGAGTTTGGCAAACAATTTAACAAAATACAAGATAAGAACAAGGGAATATTACAAAAATCAGGGAAAGTTAAGAAAAATTGTCTGTGGTTTTTCAGGCCATAGACAAGTGACAACATGTTAGTTTTGGTTTGTGTGCCTGATCTGTCAATACAGCTATTAGGGGTTTGAGCTGCCTTACCAAGCCCCTGCTTGGGACTGCACACATACTGTTACACTCTGATTTTCTCTCTGACGTGATGCTAGCTTTCACCCTGAAGCTCAGTATTATTTTATGCCATGTGTTAATTTCCTGCATGAATGCCTTATTTACCTTCATTTAGAGTATTCTGCAGGTGAAGACAGAACAGTACTTACTGGCAATATTTTTGGTGGCAAAACACTGAAGGACAGCTCAGGGTCTTGCATAGCTCCAGGGTATCACCACTGTGAAAGCAATTTGGAGGTGTGATTTGTCATTAAGGAGGACTGGTTTCTTAAATACTGGTGCTTCATAGGACTAACCACAAATACGAAGTTTTGCAGTCTCTTCAAACACAACAGATCTAATAATTTCTGGACTCCATTCAAAAGCTACTCAAATCAATGGGAGTCTTTCTTGGAATTTCAGCCAGTGTTTGATGTGACTCTCAGGAACATTTCTTTTTGTTTGAAAGTGTCTGGTAAGAACAACTGAACTCTTGGGGATAAAGTTACAGATTTATGTAGTAATTGAGTAGGGTTCTTTTACTAAATTGTTATTAGGTATCAGTAGCTGTTCCAGCTATTTTTTCTTTCCTTGTAAGATACAATAGTTACTGCACATTGCTCTGTTTTATGAGCATGATACATGTATCTATACAATTTATATTAGTTTTCCTATAAATCGGGTACACTGACTTCAGTAGTTGTAGTTTTAGTGGGTATTCCACAAGGGCAGCTCGATATGCAAGTTCATTAAGAGAACTTTACCCAATGCATCAAGCTGTGCAAAAGATCCATTCAGTACTGTACCATATAGAAGCATCATTCCTTTGCAGAGTTTCTAGCTGTTTTCCTTTGTTACTTGTTTTGATTTTCAAAGTTGTCTTCTGGGCATTTGCACCATATATATGATTTTTCAATTGTCTTGGAGGTTTTCTATTTGCTTTGCTCTGCAGTCATTGGATCCTCTGTTAGTGAGCTTCCAAACAATGGAGCTGGTGTTTTTGGAGTAGTAGGGCCCACATTTCTTCAGTTGCATTTAATGACTAAATACTTGGCTAAATTTGCTAGGCTGTTTGGGCAATGTACATTAATTTTTTTATTTTTCCATTTTCTCCTTCACTATTCTCTTCAAGGGCTAATAAAAATGCTTTTCTGTGTTTAAGAACGTATTCAGCAGTGGAGAGGGTTTAATGTTTATGTCCGTGTAAGTTTATGCGCTTGTGGTATTGGCTGGTTATTTGAAATAAATATTCACGTGTATATGAATGCATGTATACTATAATTGTGAGAGAGTAGAAAAGGGATGTAGCTAGATGTAAAGTATTTGTTCTTAAGCTTTTATGTTATGTGCTTGCCTTCACTTATCCTTCTAGGAGCGCAGAAACATGGTTTGTGTTTGCTTTGAGGGTGAATACAGGGACTGCTTAAATTGCAGCCACAAAAACTTATTACCTTTTTCATTTCCAGAGCAAAAGTGCAAGAAAATTAAAAGCAGAAGGAAATATTTTTGAAATTAAGCTTATGCAACAATAGTACAGTAATACATTTGAGCAGCCTAGAACTTGCTGCCATAAGATACCAAATGAGTCAGAAGTTTAGTACAATTCCTATGAACGCTCAAGCTTCAGAGCGCTTCCCTTCTAAATTCAGATATAAGAAGCAACTTCACCTATTGAAAGATAATTCGATAATTGCCAATTTCATGGTTTCTTGCCCTTTTCTCTGATGCTGGTCACTGTCAGAAAGAGGGTATTGGACTAGATGAATTGGTCTGAATTACTATAACAATGGCTGTTACTATGAGGAAATTATGATTTCTGCTGCTATCTTACCAATTAGAGCACTTCTAACACGTATGCACTAGACTGAGAAACATTCTGTGAAAACTGACAAATATTGTGTTGATTTTAGAATGCACAACTTTAACATGCAAACTGATCAGCCTGTTTTTTATTGGAGAAAAATTAAATAATGCTTTGTACCTTTTTAAAAGAAACATGATTCAGAGTTCTACTTAAGCTAATGAAAGTTCAGGGTTAGTAAATAATGTAGAATACGGGATGGGTGGAGCATTTCAGATGAGCATTTCCTGAGTTTTCAGGAAAACGAACCTGAAACTTCTCCCAAATTTCAAATTTTTATCACAATGATTTTAGGTCTATAATTTGGGCTTCTAAGCCATATGGTAATACAAAAATTAAACTGTAATAACACTGGTAAATACTATATTTTTCCTGTTATTTACTCTTTCCCTAGCTTCAGTAGTAGGAACAGAACTAACAGTCCTTTTAAAGCAATGACCAGTGCACCAGAGATGAGTAGATAGGCTCCATGGGAAACTCCTGCAGCAGGTTACACATAGGGTTTTGGCAGCTTTTCTTTTTTGTATTTTCTTCTTCTTCTGTAAAAACATTCTCCACTAGATGTCCCAAGTACAAGGAATGTAAGATTAATGTTTTCTAGTTTTAAACTTCGACTATTTTCCCCAAGTCAAGCATTCCTGTTACTGTTACATTTGCTTACATTTTAAGGATTTATTGTATTCCTGACTAAGTACTTCTAGAAAATGGATAGCAAATGATGAAAAGACTCAACATACTTTAAGTAATCTTCTTCTCGATTCCTGCCTCATATCCATTTAAAATTGATCTCCAGGATATCACCAAGGCATCTATAAACAGTTGCAGAAAGAATTTTGTTAGGGCTGTCCTTAAGACTTAAGGAAAAAAACATTCAAACCTTATTTTAGCTGATCCCTCTAGTACACTTGAATCCAAGATAATTCTTGAAGTTTCCAGAAATTTGTGAGAAAGAGAACCAAATTTTTCAAAATTTTACATAAGAATATGCATCAAACCTGTAGATTGTTGAATGTGCTGCATACTTCTCTGCTGTGGAGAAAAGAGCTTTCATTAATGAGGCCTCATTGGAACCTGTAAAAATATTTGGCAAGGACCTTGAATTGTCATTGCAAATTCAAAGGAAGGAAACAACAAAATATATACATATACTGTGTGCCATTTGTGGGGACAGAACAGACTGATGCAAACTCCTGCTGAGAGGGAGCCTAGATGATCAGATCTGCTTGGTCATAAAATTTATTCATTGGCAAGCTTGCAGTTTAGAATGTCAAATTATTGGGTCCTTCTGGCATGTTATGATTTTCTTAATTATAATAAGTTTACAGATTTTGTTGATGAGGTCACTGCAGGAGCACAGAAAAGAATTTAAATCCCTAATTGCTGAGGGACAGTTAGCAGCAAGAGCACCTTTACAAACAGCTCTAGATGCTGCAGTTACCCTGTTACAGTCAATGAAAATCTGTGTGGTAATGAGCCGCTGTCTTCTTGGCTCTGGAGTTCTGAGATCCCAGGAGCAGTGTGGTCATCAGAGGAGGATCTTCTGTTTGGATGATGCAAATCAGTTGTGCATGAAAAAGGGCAATGCCCTTCACACTTTGGAGGGTTTGTTTGCTATTTTTTTCCTTTCAATGTGTGTGTGACTGCAGAAAAAGAGAACAGAATTTTGTGAGAGCTGGTCCATGGATAGGAAAAAAATAGAGAAATTTCTTCTTTGGGGTGGCAGAAGACCCTAGTACCTGCTCAAGGTATTACGAAATACTCAATTTCTTATTGATTTAGTCTAGTAACAATCCTGACAAGTCTGTTTTGAGTTACCATTTTGCCATGTTTATGGATTTGAGTCACTTTTCCTTGCATTTCAAGCTACCTGTTCTCATTCTTGGTATTGAGGTACTCAACAACATAGACTTCAAGGTCAGAGAACATTGTAGGTTGCCTCGTACCTGTCCCCAGTTGTTTTATCTTCTCTTTAGAATCCTCTTTTCCCTGAGTCTTTCTAGAGGGAGTGAATCTTCTCTGTGATCTGCAAGAGGGAAGGAAGTTACTCATGAATAAGGAAGAGTTTCTGTTCACCCTGTTTTATGACTTCCTCACACAAAGGTGGGCTTAAGAGCCCTCCCTACCTTCATTACCCTGTTCTAATTCAGAAAGACCTCCAGCACTTTGTTATATTCTCAGATAATAGTAAATACTTGACAACACCTACGGATCAATTTGCATTTTTTTGTATGGCAGTCCTCCTAACTGTGTCTATGCTAGATAAGCAACATTACCTGAAAACATCTTACAGACACAATTTAGACTTAGAGTTGGCAGTTCTCTCCTTATTTACTTCCAATACAAAGGTCCTGGCAAAGTAAAGACAAAGAAGATATTACTTTAAAAAAAACCATGATGACGTGTAGTTTAGATGTAAGACTTCATGATATTGTCTCTTCATATAATTGATATAAGAACATAATGTCCATAGAAGGACAGACCTAAACTCTAAGTAGCCTGTAATGTTCTTTCCAACACGTTAACAGCACGTATCTTGGGAACAGTGCAGTTAAAGACCAGCCATGTAGTGATACTTCCCCAGAACATTCTCAGCCTCCAGGAGTTGACCCTGAGACTACCTCAGTTGTTTAGAGCATGGTGGCAGTAACACCAAGGTTGTGGAGTCAATCCCTGTGCAGGCCATTCACTTAAGAGTTGGACTTGATGATTCTTTTGAGTCTCATCCAGCTGAGAATATTCTGTGATCTGAGTTATAAATAAGAGACATCTT
Organism: Pachycephala philippinensis; assembly: GCA_013397055.1. Lineage (NCBI taxonomy): Eukaryota > Metazoa > Chordata > Aves > Passeriformes > Pachycephala > Pachycephala philippinensis. Next base: position 832,249 of record VWZT01008132.1, read on the forward strand.
CTTTATAGTTAATATGTCTACAGGGATTCCTTGAACTGGTAAAGGCTTTCCTGAAATTCCTGGAACTTTTGTCATTCATCCTGTTTTCTTATCCAGGCCTTGAGTTCTTGCTAAAAAATGCATCCCTATAGATTTTATTTGTTAGCATAATTTCACTAATCATCTGATTAGGGAGACCCTAATCTCAGTGTTTAGATGTTTCAGTCTTTATGTGTAAAAATAAAAAAAATTGAACCCTTCTAGATTTTCCATCAGACTCCTAATTTGTTTGTTATGAAGTTTATCTAAAGATTACCTAAAAGGTTTTCAGAGATTTTAAAGCTATGTGTTAAGGTGACTGGGCCAGAGCCTCAGGGTGATACAGTTCCATCAAGTTGGAACAAGAGCTTTTCCTACCTCTTTGAGAGGCATCTCACTCACTGGCAGATTTATTTAAAGTTGTATAGACTATTAATTAGAGGAGACGTCCATGATATGTACTCGTTCTGTAAGAGTAGTAGTTTGCAGACTATTTTTAGGGTAGCTCCAAATCCCCACAGTGTTTAGCTAAAGTCTCTGCATTTAAGTCATTAAGCAAGCATTACAAACTCTGAATGAGAAAGAAAATCTACTTGCTTACAGAGCGCCAGAAGTTCTTGTGCATTTGTTGTCAGTGACTTTATAATAATGCATACCATATTTTGGCTAGTTTTTCTTTCCCTGTGTTACAAACCATGATGAAGGTTGTGTTCTGCAATGGAGAAAGACCTGAATGTAGCTTTACCTTTCCTCTTCCAGGCACAGAAATCATGGTGCAACCTTTGCCAGGCATTGTGGCATATTCCCTTACTGACACTTTGAAACCTGGGAGTACTTCATGGAGGTACATCATCCTTGGGATGAAGAGCAGACATGTCAAGAAGCTGTATTCAGCTTTTCTATTAATCACTAAAATCTATTTTGCTTTCAGTTCTGGGCATTTCTGTAGTGCTTACCAGCTCAGCTACTTTTGTGATTCTTTTAATGTGTTTACACTTTGCTTGACTTTGAGAAAAGTGTAATTGTTTTCTCAGCCCTGGGAATCACTTATAGCTTCACATACAGAGAAGTAAGCAAAACCAATGATATGTAAATTAACTGCTTGTTTTACCCCAAAGAAACCATATTTGACTGAAATATAATTCCAAGTATTCTAATTTTGCTTAATGCTCTGCAGCAGTGTTTGGGAGACTTAAATGGTGTAATCTTCAGTACTCATCAGAAGCTCTGGGCAAGGAATGAACATTTTATGGCTTATCAATCAGTGGCTGCCAAAGACCTTGCAAAGAAAAACGAGTTTTGATTGGTTAATGTATGCATTTCTTCAGAATTGTAACCCTCTGAACATAATATATTGTATTGAACAGGTGAGCAAAATACCAGCTAACACATTAAGACAAATCTGACACTGCACCATCTACATTTTTTGCAGAAAATATTTACAGCTTTTCTTTCTAAATAGGCTATATAGATCATCTGTATGAAAAATGGCTCTAAAGTACTCCTGTGCAAATATGTGGCCGTGTCTAGCTAGGTCCTGATTTCAGAATGACCGGGGTATGTAGGACTAGCTTTCCTATCATTAATAGCAAAATTTAAATACCCCCTTAAAGCCTGTGGATCTGAGGAGGTAACTTTCCAAACTAGCTTCTGCAGCCAGTGCCAGTCATGTCAAGACATTGGTGCTTTGGGGCTGGGTTTACTGGCGCTGCCTTCAGCCTCCTAGCAAAGCAGGATTTGGTTTGTCTGGACCCAAACAGTTCTGTCTTAACAGCTTTGTCACTATCATTTATAAGAGTGGAACTACCAAAATGACAGTGTGTGGACCAGCTGCACCAAGTGTCCTCACAGCATCGCAGAGAAGGTCACGCTGCTTGTCCTTACAAGCACCAGCATCAGCTGAAGTTAGGGCAGTCAAGTGAATTGTGTCTACAGCTGAGGGTATTGTCCCTTTACTAGGAGGAGTGTCGTGGTTTAGGAATGGTACTCCCCAATTCACCCCCCACACCATTTACTGGAAACAGCAGTGAGACAAGAAAACAAACAGTAACAGCAGCAATACTAATGACTGAGGGTACAAGAAAACAAACAATTCACATGGGGAAAAACCCCTGATAATAGACAATGATGGGCAAGGCAAATGCTACATGTACAAGGTAACTTTCTGCTTGCAGTTCGTTTGTATGAGATAATCAACTGCTCAGATTTAGATAGTCTCCAGTATTTTCACCCCACCAAAATGAAAAAAAGTAAGGTTGCAAGAGAGTATTTGATCCCATAGGTCAAATCCAATGCATCCAATATCTGAACTTCTTAGAAAACTTTTAATAAAACATTTTTTTAAAGACATGGTCAATATGTGAGTGTTCTTTAACACAAAATATTTTAGAAGGTGAGCCTGCTGATTATAACAGCCATTGTCAAGGTGTCAGTAACTCTAACATGGCAGTACACGAGCTAGAGTTTTTAAGAAATTAAACTATTGTATTGAATTTCAACATAAAATACCATGTAATAGAATAAAATTTATTACTCTTTTTCACCTATTAGGTGATTTGGTTTTTACAGATTAAGTACCACACTGGAAAAACATTCAGACACTCTAAAAAAATTAATGAAAAGTTATGCCTCCCTAAATCATCATGTTCCTGTTTAATTTCATCATTTTCCTATCTTATTCTGATCCATTTCTGTACTTATAGTCATACCAGATAAGGTAAGCTAGAGAGGTCACTGGAGACAGAAAACTCTTTTAAGTGTGGACATAGGTAATCAGGAACACCAGCTCATTCCAAGATTTTCCTTAGGAGTTAAGGATGGTGCAGCTCTGTATCACATTCAGCAGCTGTTGTTTTGGAACTGACCATCCAGGACAAGTGGGATAAAATACCTACTTCCACAGGGATGTGAATACAAGATCATTTGGAACAAAGATATATCAACTTTCAAGAGAGGTAAATATTTCAAAAACGAGGGAAAAAAGGCTGTGTTGAGGTAACCTTGTTGAAAATATCTGGAGCAATGAAGTTGTGTTAAAAGCATGGGTCTGATGTCTTAAGAAATGTAGAGCCAGATATATGCACATCTCCACTTTCACAATTCTGTTGTCTTTGATTGCAGTTATCACTTTCTTCAATTGAAAATGCATGTTGGTAATTGTAAATTCTTATGTGATATTCTAGCGAAGAAAGACAAAGCTGGAAAAACTTAGTGCTATAAATCTGCTGACTTGCCTTCAGTCTTATTTTCAGCAACAAAAGGAAATAAGTCTTAAAACTTTACATAAAGCTCTCCTGCTGTATATTGCTATTGTTCCTGATTCACTAAACACTTTCTTTCTAAAATCAAACTTGTGGATTTGTGCAGTGGTGCTGTAGTATCTGGAGAGATACATTATTCTTTGAGTCAGTAAGTCCATAAATATAAACTGTAACCTCGTGGCTCTTCAATGAGAAGAACATCTGATTACAATAGATAAAGCAAGTAAGTGATTAGAAGCTTTTCTCCTACTTTGATTTAGGATTAATTTTTCCTGGGTTAGTTTTGGTGTTTCTTCACCCCATATTAGCCTAAGTAATTTGTAGCCAAACGTGAAGGCTTTAACTGACCTTTGTTCAGTGCCAGAAGAGGTTATAAGGGAGTTATTGTAGGCAGGTGCACTGCTTGTGCAGAGGGTTGTTGCCTGGGTTATTTTGTACAGCTGTTAGCTCAGGTATTTTGAGGAAAATCAGTTGATGGCTTAAAGAAGAGCTAGTTCATTCTCCTGAATCTGCAGGGGAAAAAAAGTGTTGTGGAGAGGTACTCAAACAGTTTCAATCCTTCAGTGATTTAGTTTCACAATCATCATCACAGAAACCAGACTGGGTACCAATCTGAGTGAAAACCGAACCTAAAGGCTACGTGATGCTTCCAGATGGGCATGACTAAAAGCTTCAGCACACTCAGGTTAGTGAGTTTCTACGGGGGAATGAGAAAGGTGAGATTTGGCATGTATGGAAGGCTAACACTGCAATGGTTATAATGTCATGACTTTATGAAGATGTCTCGGTGGCCAAAGGTTTAAAAAAGTGCAGGTAGTTATTCACCTCTGGTAAGGGTGAGTAGTTTGTGTGGGTGGGTGGATTAAATTAAATTCCATTGTGAGTTATTCTATCCCTCTTCTGAAGATCTCTTATCATCTCAGGTCTGTTACTCAGAGTGTGTGGGATGATGGCTGGATTAAAATTGTTTTTTTTTTTATCTGGATGTAGGAGGTTTACCACTGGATGTGGTTATTTTATGTGACTTTTTTTGTGGTAGAAAGTTGATGCATGGGAACAAAGAGAAGCCTGTTGAATCTTAAGGTAAACAGAGGATTAAGGATTTCAGTAGGTGTTATTGTTCAGTGCCATCTCCCCTACAGTCTTGTAGGGCTGATTTGCCACAGGGAGACTGTGTTAAATAACCTGGGGTGACAAAGCCAGGATGTGAGTGAAAATCCTGAATAGTAATGGTTACTGGGGTTTTATCTTGTTATGAAAGTTGCTGTTCTGTTTGTATTACCTCTTAGTGATAAAGACTGGACTAGTGCTCTGATCCCCTGAGTTGGACTAGTACTCTGATCTCTTGAGGCATGGAGATACAGCAGCTCGTAGCCCAGACTGTAGTGGGAAATCTCAAATAATTGTTCTCAGATTCTCAATTGCAAGAACTTTGATTCTCAGTAGAGTGGTAGGAAACAGATGAATATAGGGCAAGAAGAAGTATCAGTGAAGTATTATGTCCTAAAGAAAATGATAAATAATCTATGCAAATGTGCAAGATTAGTGATCTTTTCCTCTTGATATACAGTCTTTTCATGTCTCTCTCTGCATACGTATACATATCATAAGGGTGACTTGTTTGCTTACATAGGGCTGTCTCCCCTGAAGCCAAGGGAAGAACTTTCCCTGAGTAATAGAATTAAACCTTTGCTATATTGTGCGGTCTGTGCACACTCAAATACTTAAGCACTTTTGCATGGAGGTTTCTGTGATTTTTAATATAGAGGTGACATATTTTGAGGTTTGCTTTCAAATAGTCTGTTGCATATTTAAAGTTACACTACATTGATGAATTAAGTTGTCAGCTTGTTTTTGCAAGCAGCTTGACTATTTATGGTCAGAGTTTACCTATTGTGAGAAGGCAGACTAGGCTTTGGATAATCATAGACCAGATTTGTTGGGCAACCCAAATAATTTCTGCATATAGAAAAATATGTAAGAAATCACAGAATATCCTGAGGTGGAAGGGACCAACTAGGAACATCATAGTTCAACTCCTGGCTCTTCAAAGACAGCCCCAAAAGTCACACCATGTGCCTGAGAGTATTGTCCAAATGCTTCTTGAACTCTGTCAGACTGCTGTTCTGACCTCTTCTCTGGAGAGCCTGTTCCAGTGCTCTACCACCCTCTGGGTGAAGAACTTTTTTCTAATATCCAACCTAAACCTCTCCTGACACAACTCCAGGCCATTCCCTCAGGTCACTGCAGAGAAGAGATCAGTTTCTGTCCCTACCCTTCCCCTCAAAAGAAAATTGTGGACAGCTATGAGATGTCCCCTCAATCTCCCCTTCTCCACTTGAACAAACCAAGTGACCTCAGCTGCTCCTTGTGTGGTTTCCCTTCTAGACTCTTCACCATCTTTGTAGCCCTCCCCTGGATGATCTCTAATAGCTTTACATAATTTTTTATATTGTGGCACCCAAAACTGCACACAGGACTTGAGGTGAGGCCACCCTAGTGCAGAGCAGAGCAGGACAATCCCCTCCCTTGCCTGGCTGGAGATGCTGTGCCTGATGCCCCTCAGGACAATCTTGGCCCTCCTGGCTGCCAGGGCACTGCTGACTCATGTTCAACTTGCCATCAACCAAGATCCCAGGTCCCTTTCCATGGGGCTGCTCTCTGGTCTTTCTTTCCCCAGTCTGTACCTACATCCAGGGTTGCCCTGTCCCAGGTGCCAAATCTAACACTTGTTTTAACATCTGCTAATTAGAGTGTGCTTTAACAATAAGGTATGTTTTGTTGATGGTTCTACTGTAAAAAATTTCTTGCTTTCAGTGTGAATTTGTGAATATGCTTTTCATGATCTTTGTTTCCTGCAAATGAACTGAAGAAGGGCACAGGACCTTAGCTGCATCAGAAGAAATCTTGTTCTCTCTTACTGGTTGGTTATATCTTCAAGTCCAAGTGAACCACGGGCTAGGTTTAAGTGGCAGGGAAGAGGGGAAACATGTATAGTTGGAATTAAGATTTCACAGTGGGAGCAAGAAGAGATCAATAAAGAGTTCCAGCTAGGGAATTCTAATCTGTGAAGATGTGACCATGATGTTAGTTATTTGATGTAAGATGATAATAGTTTTCATTTTTAAGAAATTGCTCAAAGGCTAGTGTAATAAAAGCTCTTCTCTTCTTTAAATAAGGAATCACTGAGTGAAACTCCTTGGCCAGTGTTCTGGAGCAGATAACTCTAGTTAATCACACTTAGGGCCCACAGAACCAAAGACTATCTTTCTTCCTTGGGTCCAAGCTAGTAAAAGTATCCTTGCTGAGGGTTTAGCAAGTGAACAGTTGTGTACAGATTTATTGAAGCTATGATAGTTTTTACATAAAGCAGAGAAATAGAAGCACTGGACTTTCCATTACTGAATTCTATTGACCTAATACCTTAGTTGCTGACGGTCTAGAAGGTCATCTAAAGAAATACTCATATAGAAAGCTAAATAAAATAAAAATTTCCAGCTTTATGACAAATCTCTACATGTTCAGGAGGATAAAAAAAATGCTTCTGATCAGAGTTTTAGAAACAATTTCTTTTACAGAAGAAGAGGTCAATTGAAATTTTTCATCCTGTACACAATTTTCATCCTGTCCCTGACTTAACGCTCTCAATCAAGAAAAGTGGGTATTTTTTTCCCCCTAAATTAGCTCATTGATGAAGGGAGCATGATGATCTCTCTAAAGTGCAAGATAATGTTAGAAAAAAATAACAGTCAGCCACTGAAGAATATCTGCGAAACAAAGGAAATGGGATCAACTGTGGTTGGAAAGATGGTCTTGGTTAAGAACTTTGTTCTTTCTATCTTGCCTGGATTTATGAAACAGAAGCAGGTCTACAAAATAGAAATTATGTACGGTAAAATGTAGAGTACTATGTTTCGAGAACTTATTTTTATATGCTGGAACACAAAATTAAAATGCTAAAAGCCTTCAATATAAGGTGGCTCATCTGCTGATCAGTCAATCTAATGTAGCTCCACTGAAATCAACTAGTGAAAATTGGTCTCCTGTTAATTTTTCAGATTGGGAGATGACTAGTTTCTTTGGGTTTGTTTTATGTATATTGCAATACTTTTGAGAATGTACTGGTTACAGCTGGAGAACGTTTTGCAGGACTCTTGAGTCAGTGTTCAATTTAAAAGATGTATTACGTATAAGAAACATTTAAGATTAAAGGGTTTTATTTTGCCTGAGTAAATTACTGTAGTGTCATTTCAATCTGTAACAGTGTTTACAATAGAAAAGAAAAATCTTTGGGGTTTTTTGTGTTTCTGGAGACCAAAGCTTCAGGAGGCTTTATAGCAATACATGTTCCAAGATAAAACTGTATTTTTGTAAGCTAAATTCTCAGAGTGGGAGCTGCCTAACTCTCTGAATTAATACCGTAGCTAAAGAGCTATATGAGACAGGAAGAATAAAGTTCTTGGAAAATGAGGATGATTAACAGAGTTACCCTTCTTTGAGTGTGCATAGTCTTTAATCAGCCTTAGGATACATGCACTTCACAGTGTTATTCAGCCCATAATCATATACATTAGTATTTATAATCAGACAATAATGGAAGATGAGCTGTAACTGAGAAGCATTCATTTTACTTGTGACTCCATTCAAATGACGGGAAAAGCATCTACCCTTCTGTACTGGACCGTGCTAGGTAGCAGTGTGGGCGGTTTCCCTAACGCTGCGGGTATTGTGGCTTTCTGTTTTCCATCTGATTGCTTCATACTGCTCTTTGCTCCAATTTTTGTACTTTACTGTAGTCATAAAGTGATTGCACACATAAAGAGGAAAACAGGTAACATGTTCTTACGGATTTTTTATATTTTTTCACTCTTTGCTTCCTGTGTAGGACCTGTTGATTAAATGTTGTCAGCACTTTGATGCAGGCTGGACGGATGTGCTTTCTGATGTCTGAAAAGAGAAAACCCTTCTGCTTTTTAGGGCTGATCGGAGGTGCCAGAAATACCAGAGAACTGATACTAAAATGTATTTAGGAAGCTAAAACCTAGTAAATATAATTACAAGTGCTTAAGCCCTTTTTTAAAATCTCAGCTTTGTGATTTGAGACACGTTCTTCTCTCCCAAACGCTGTGTATGTGTGAAGGAAGAGGAGGATAAAGCATCCTCCTCGACGTGAATGGGGAAATTGGCAGAATGGGAGCCTCTCTGATAACAACATGGCGAATTGAAGAGGCCATCCATCAACAGATGGAAGTAGAATTAGGGAGGTGTCAGCCAGCAGAAGAAGAGGGCAAGAAAGCAAAACTGCAGGCTCTGATACTTGATGTTTGATTCCAGCATCAGCTGGAGTTCTATGCATTGCCTTGTTCCAACTCCTTCCTCTAGTTAATTGCTTGAGGGCAAGAGACACCCAAAAGCAAATTAGCTCTCAGGACAAAAAACTTAAGACAGTGTAGATTGTTTCATTCAAATCATTGGAAGTGCAAAACAAAACAGAAAATTCTGACAATTTCAGTGCAGCTGTATTTCCCATATTATCTGAATCTTCATACTGTTTCTAGAGTTCCTACTTTAGCTGCCTTTTCAGAGACAGTTGTGAGAAGAACAGGCAGTCAAGATGAAAAATGGGAACATCAATGTTTGTATGAGTAAGGTTTTTGGGGAAGTAGAATTAATTTTAGCCATAGTGTTTGCTTTTGCTTGGACTATTTCTATTTACCAGACAATTAAATCTGTGATTCTCTTGCTGTTTCTACTTGGAGAGATGCTTGCAAAAGAGTGCCTGAATGAGATCCCTGATAAATTTTTGCCCTGTTTCCTACTTGGTAGTTAAAAACACAAATACCCCTCTGTCTTTTGCTGTTATCGCACTATACTCAGCCTGTTGCCTGGCTATATGGGAATTTTCAGTTGCAGTTCGGAGGAATTTATGGCCCATCATGGGCACCAACAACATCAGATAAAACAGTTTGAAAGAACTATGGAAAAAAAAAATCTTTGAAGTTTCCTCAATATCCCTGACATCAATTTTAATTTCTCATATTTGTTGCCTGTAAGCCTCTTGCTGGCTGAGAAAAAGAGGGTATTGTCTCTCATCAACAGCAGGACTGTTTGCCAGCCCTTTGACTCGACAGGAGAATTCTGAGCTTTTGCAAAATTTGCAGTTGAGCAGATGGACAGCACACAGGAGGCCAAAATGACACAAAGGGAGCCCTTGGTTTGTAGAGCACAGTCTGGATCTGTCTCTAGATTATCAGCTTTGTGCCCTCTGCAAACAAGGCTGATACAAAAAAAAGCGTACAGGACTGAGACTGAAAGAAAATACTGTGATGTGTAAGAGCACAAAATGTGGGTCAAGACTTTTAAACATCCTCCCTGGTTCTTCAAGCTGGATAGGGAATGTGAAAATTGGAAGACTTATACACAAGAAGCTTTGCTGTGCTTTCTTACTCAGCACGTGCCTTGCAGTTAGTAAACATACAGACAGCTTTTGAATTGTTTCCACCAAAAAATGCCAAGGCACATCACTGTGACCTTGCAAGACATAGGGTTCCTTTCTAGTACAGCTTCACGTAAAATTTTCTGAGCAGAAAGCACTAACATGTGCAGTCTGGCTCAGACTTTACATGGTGACCCTGAAAAAATGATTAATGCAAGAGGGTAGCCTTTCCCCTTCAGAATTAGAAATAGAAAAGAAGCTAATTCATGGGAAAGGGAAAGAAAAGGAAAAAAAAAAAAGAAAAAGTTAAGAAGCACACTGAGGCTTAAGAACTCATTTGGTCGTCTCCCTCCTCAAAGGCTTCTTCCTTTGTTGGAGGCTGAGGTATTGGCACTTGACCCACAGGACTTTAAAGGAGAAACTCATGACAGATTGTTCCCAAAGGATTTCTTTGATACTGTAGTGAAATAGTCATAAAAATTCCAGGGCTGCTGCTGGAAAAGAGGGGGGCAGGGTAGGAAATAAGCTGAAAAAGGAGAAAAGCTAATAGTAAAAAGGACTCTGATTCTTTCTTAGGACAAGACATGTAGATAAATTCAGAGGTCCTTGAAGGAAAACTCTGAAATGTCAATGATGTGGCAATGAAAAAAACCCCACCCAACCATATCCAGTGATTTTACTAAAGCATTGCTCTTCTGGTGTAATATATTAAAAATAAATTTTAAAAGTAAGGATTCAACTGGCAGTATATTCTGTCTCTCCCTAGCAGTAACTCTCCACTTGATATTCTTCTGGAGATAAGACGTTAGCAGTGTCCTTGGCAGTGAAGTATTAACCCTGACCCTCAGTGATCTGGTTTCTGTAGCTCTAGAAAGTCAAGGTCCATGGGGAAATATATATGTCAAAAGGAAAACAAAAAGTTTTATGTAACAATAAAAGAATATCTAATAGATGATATTTTCTTTCTTTCAGCCCAATCATGTAATGCATGATTACTGAAACATCAGGCAGATATTAGCCCCAAGGGGACAGAGACTGGGAAATTCAGTCATCTTTTTTCCCCCTTTCTGTTTTATGGAGAGGCTCCCCAGGAGGAGAAATTGTCCTGCTTTAAGTCAACATGAAATGTCATTTTTACTCAGCAAAAGGAAAGCATGACCAAAACTGAAATGAGATTGCCTACATAGAAATTAATGAGCTTTGTTCTAACAGGATATGCAAAGGAGACTTTACCAGTGAAATGACTTACCATTATTACATCATCAACTGAATCAGATCTGCCAGTAAAATTTCTAGATCACATATAGGCAGTACCCAAGTCTCTGCTCAGAGGATTCAAAATAAGATTAATCTCAACTAATTCTAGATATCTACAATGTGGAGATTTGTCTGCAACAGCTTTTAAAAGTTTAGACAATGAAAATAATTAGTTGGACTGCAATTTGATGTATTTGATTTTTGTATTTTTTATTTGTATTTTATATCTGTATTTTATTTTATTTTTAATTGTATTTGATTGTAATTTGATTAAATGAATTGTTGCCAGATAGTACCTGTTTCTCTCCCCAGTCTCAAAAAAAAATCAAACCCCAAAACAGTAAACCAACCCAAAACCTAGGGTGAGCATCCTAAATGTAGTCAACTACAATAACGTAGAAAATAGGTTTGTTAAATTGATGTGTTTCTGAGATTGAAGTCAGTTATGTTCCTTACTGATGCAGAGTAAAAGCTGCTCCCAAGTTTGTTTTGAGGAACATAAACTTTCATTTTGGGCACCACAAGGACAGGCATTCAAGGTTCAGCATGGGTGGAATTCAAAATCTGTGCCCCGAAGTACTTGCAGTGTCAGACAGCAGTCCTATCAATGCACACCCAGCTTGGCATTTTGTATTGTTGGGATTTAATGCATGTTTTACTTCTTTGATCAGCAAAACTTTTCTTAAGAGCTTACTTCCCAAGTTACTCGAGCTGAATCTCCATAAACGTACTGTTACAATTTCCAAACCTGTTTCATGCTGAGAAACATTCAGTAATGCTTTTGCTGGCCTCTTGTTATCATGGCCACATGTTTCTCAAGCAGGTGTTTGTATGCTGGAAATAATAATTTAAATTGATTATCAAATCACTTCTCCTTCACAGAATATTGGGTACAAGTGTGTTACTGTAGCAGGAAATTAGTCAACATTTGGGTTGAAGAACCTGAAGTACTGTTTCAACATGTAGTGTTAAATCCTCAGCAGCAGTAATGCATTACTTGGCACTTGCAACCTTTGGGTCAGGGCCAATGCCTGATTATGATCTGTATGATGCATTCTACATCCTAGAGGTTATAGGAAACAAAGCAACTGCATGATTTATAATTTTTCCTAAAAGAATTTGTGAAAGATTAGTAAAGTGCTACGACAATTAACATAGCCTGTAGGTTTACTAGTTGAAATTAAATTTGTGTGAATTAGGGTTCCATTCCAAACTTCTGGTTTGTTGCTCATAAACTACTGTAATATTTTCCTCCTTGTTCTGACTTTTTCAGTCATCTTTCTTGCCTGAATGGGGTTCTAGTGGTATTTTGTTGTGGGCTTTTAGCAACAATAACAGTTGTACCATTTTTTTAGTGCATGAAAGGTAAAGGAAAAAGCCTTTCTTCTTCAGTGACTCTTTGGATTTGAGCTTAAATGTTCCTCTAGTCAGTGAGGTGGGAGATAGAAAGCTCATATAGCCCCTACTGTGGAAAAGTGGATTTTTTTTTTTTCCTGGTGAAAACTGAATTTAGTTTGAGCAAATGAGGAGGAAACTGCAAAAATACACACATGCAGTTTTAAATAACCATTCTAATGTGATTTTTATCTCAGAATATGCTCAAATAACTGTGGATATTAACCAAGGACATTGCAATGGAAAAGCTGTCAGTTTTATATCCCAAACAGCACACACAAATACTGAGCAATAGCTTTTTGCTTACAGCATTTCCATAGCTCTTATTTTATCAGTGTCAAATAGATCACTACATTTTCAATATGTAGCTGTTCACATTAACCCTGAATGTAATCAGGCAACTAAACTTTGTACAAGAGGGAAAGCTAATATCCATGACAACATATCTAATTTTCATGAGTTTACATGTACATAGTTCTTTTTGTGCTAGAAAACAAACTTTATTTAATTTTTGTAGGCTTCAAATGCAACTTTTTGTTAGATTTCCCCCCAGAAAAATATTGCAGGTTTCACAGCATTTCTAAATTGTAGGGTGGCTTGGGTTGGAAGGGGCCTTGGAGATCATCCAGTTCTAACCCCCATGCCATCACAGGAGCACATTTCACTAGATCAGGTTGCTTGGAGCCCCATCCAGCCTGGCCTTAAACACTTTCAGGGATGAGGAATCTACAGCTTGTCTGGGCAACCTGTTCCAGTGCCTCACCACCCTCACAGTAAAGAATTTCTTCCTAATACCTAATCTAAACCTACGTTCAGTTTGAACCCATTCCCCCTTGTCCTGTCACTAAATGCTCTTGTGAATACTCTCTCTCCATCTTTATTGTAGCCTCCCTTCAGGTACTGGAAAGGATTAGGTCACCCCATAGCCTTTTGTTTTCCAGAGTGAACAGCCCCAACTCTTTCCTCATAGGAGTAGTGCTCCATCCCTCTGATCGACTTGGTGGCCCTCTTCTGGACTCTCCAACAGGTCCATGTCCTTCCTGTGCTGAGGACCCCAGAGCTGGACACAGCACTCTGGGTGGAGTCTCATGAGAGCAGAGTGGAGGGGCAGAATCTCTCCCTCGACCTGCTGGTCATGCTGCTTTTGATGCAGCCCAGGATACAGTTGGCTTTTTGGGCTGATGGCAACAAGGGTGCAGAAATTCATATGGTTGATGTGAATTCAATCCCTATACCAATGTTCTAAAATTTTAGGTCTTTGGTGTCATGGGAATTGTAGTGGAAGGGTTACTCAGTTGTTGAAATGAATATAGTGCTATTAGAAGATACACACTGATGTTCTGGGAGCTGGTGTGTTTTCTTTTGTGCAGTACATTGATAAAAGATTTATTTGTTATGTACTTAAAAATCTATGTTATGAAAGGTTAGAGTTTCAAAATGTGTTTTGTACAACCATGGTTAATGTTCTGTGTTTGAGATTCCTGGTCTGTGATCAATGGTGTGTTTTTGAAACTGAGATATGAAAGCTGAATTAGTGAAAGAAGCTTGTCTCTGTCTTGGGCTTCTGATTCTGTCCTGGGGTTTCTGATAGAACCTATGACAGTAACATGATTGCTTCTTTCTAAAATGCAATAAATTTCTATAAATCACATTGATATTTGTGTTCAGTGTAGAAAAAAAAAATAAAATGGTGAAATACCCTTTATCCATTACCCAGATCTTTTAATAATAAATTTGTTTTTTTCAAGAATGGGAGGAGGCAGGGCAATGGAAGTGGAAAAGGCCCAAAATGTTTTGTAGAAAGAGATGGGTGTGTCATATGGCAACATCCATCTTTATTGACCTACAGCTGAATACCCCTTGTCTCTCATTAACTTCAAGAGGAAATTGAAATATTTCCAAATGCCACCAGAAATAAAGAATATGATTTGGTTGATACAGTATTTTGAAGAATAGAGTGCAAAGTTGTTAATGAGCTGTAGTGGCTGCCTTCTCTAAGAAAGACAAGTTGCTTTAATCAGAAAGGTCATGCATGTCAGATGGCATTATTGTTTCCTGTGTTCGCTTGACTCTACTTCAGTCTGGGGGAATTAAGATTTCAATGAACATTATTAATAGTTAAGACACATGTCTGGAGATGTGGATGCTTCTGCATTCAGCTCTGCCAAAATTTCACTTTTAATTTATTGGCATTGCTGTTAAGTACTGCTTAAGTACAACCAGCTTATATGTGTCACCAAAACCCCTAGAGTCATGCAAGTGTTAAATTTATAGCACAGAAAATACCTTAGGGATTGGTGAAGCACAGCTTGATCCACCTTGGACTTGAACGCTAGGAGCACTTCCATCATCCCTAAGGTTTAAGTGATACAGTCATATTTCTTAGATATACTGGAAAGAGAATGGAAGAGTTGTGATTCACTTATGTTGAGACTCAGTTAATTTGGGAATTATGTGTAGACAGCAATTCCCTGCAGGTGGTCAGGCTGTCCTAGAGTTTGTACTTGTTTGGTGATCCAGGGGGTTAGATAGGCACGTATTTGGAGGGGGTTCTCCAAAGACACTCTAAATACAGACTTTACTCCTTTTTTCTCCCCCGTTACATTCATCATTTTTGTGGATCTGCAAGCTGTGTTAGGGCTGGCCAATATTAGTCACTGCATAAAAAATTATTGGAATTATTAAGGAAATTATGAAAACTAAAAAAAAAAAAAAAAAAAAAAGTGTTTTGAATGGTTTTTCATAGTGGGATCTCCCAAATAGCAGAAAGCTGCATGTAGGGTAATTCAAGATACCATCTTTATTTTTTGTCATATTTGGGAGGTTTTTTTATGACTGTAATTTTATTATATATGTGCATGCAGAAAAAAGGATATGTTCATCCGTTAGGAGCTCACAAAACTGGTTTTGCCCCCCAAATGGAACAAAAACTGTGAAGTGGGGGAAAAAGCCCCACCACTGTTCATTGATCCTGAAAGTGTTCGGTGAATTGTACCCTGATGAGCATTTCACCAGTGCAGGCAGACTATCTTCCTGCAAACTCCTCTAGCCAGAGCAGGAAGACATCTGTCAGGTTCCCCAGGAATCCCTGTCCTAGCAGAAACAGTAGTGTTGCTGTCTGAGTTCCCTTCACCTGCAGTGAGGCTAGACTGTGTAAAAGCTCCTTTATCACAGCTTGAGTGGAAAGGAAGGATAGTCATCTTGTGTCTGTTATTTCTGTATAGGTACAGGGAAGAAAAAGGAACAGAAAAATGAAGTGGAAATATATTTAGCTCTTTGTTACTACTATAAGCCTTTTTATTGGACTGAGGTCAAGATTCTGCTACAGAAAAGGTTGATAAAGGCTAACATGGGAAATGATTGCTTTCAGAAATTACATGGCAATCTGGCCATATTGTTTCTTTTCATTGTCTGGGAAAGGCTGTACTTTGGGTTTTTTGTTTGTTTTTTTTCCCTTAATATTTACATTGTCTATGTTTTGTCCACTTTGGTTCACATCAGTGAAAACTGGAGGTTTCTTTGCTTTTTTTTCCCCCCCTAATACTAAGGTTTATTCTGCTCCCCCACCTAAGCCCGTTCTTTAAGTCCAGTGAAAGTTGGTTATTTTTAACTCAACTATTGAAACTCAGGTTATAGAATCCAGTTTGGTGGTTTAAAAAGTGAGATGGATGTCCGGATACCCAAGTTTAGAACAGAGTCAGTGCAGCTGCGTAGGAGGAGTGTATAGATGCACACTAAGAGCTTATTAGGATACATAAAAATTATATAGTCTTTACCTGTGGGAACTATTGTGCCAAAGTGATTATCTAGAAGTCACTGAACTTCCATTCAACATCCCTTTTTAAATAAAAAAAAAACCACATCAATCAGCTCTTTTTTGCTGTAGCTTTTTTCCTTGTGTGAACTCTCATCCATATCCATTTTAAGGTATTCTCAAATATGATTGGATACACAGTGAAGATGATTCTCCTCCTTTTAAAAGTCTCTTCTTACCCGAGCAGTTTGCAGCTCTAATGAAGGTCTATATTCTCTATACAAATTTTAATCTCTTTTCATCTTCCCCAAGAAGGATGGGGAAGTAGCTGTGCAGCCACTAATTACTGAGAGATTAAAATAGACTTTGTGATAAGGAAGGAACCTCAGTACTATTTTTTCAAGCCAAAACTGATAAAGAAGCTAGCAACAAATACTTTTTTTTGGATGGCCAAGGGGTAACACCATAATTGAATGTGCTACTATCTCAACACAAGGGCAGCTGTAGGATGTAACAGCTCTGATTATGTTGGAAAGCCAACAGGATTTTAGCATCTGCCAGCTCATTCCTGTTTGTGATGTGGCAAATATCTTCACCAAAGGAAAGCTAGAAATACCTGCATTAACAGTACCCAAGTCTCTCTGTCCGTAATTGATTTTTGATGCTGAAGGAAAGGAGCCCTACCAGCAAGGATGGCTATAGGTTAACTTTTGGAAGGTGAAACTTTATATTATACTGGCAGAGCAAAGACTTAAGTTTCCCAGCATATATGCTTTAGATCATGAAGGAAAAAGAAATAATCATAAACTTCTTCCTCATGATATCTTATGCAAGAGTGGCCTGGTTTTAATACTTAATGAAGGAGAAGAGTGAAGATTAAAAATAGTAAAACTTTTCTTTTTTTCCTTTTCCGTTACTTGCAGTGCTTTTTATAGAGGTACGGTGATTAAATGAGGGCATACTATCCAATAGCATTTCAAACCTTTGCAAGAGAGGTGCCAAATGTCACTGTTAAATTTCTGTAGCCTTCTATTGTAGACAGATAGGAGCAAAAGCAGCATTTTACAAGTTGCCTAAGAACATCCCTCAGGGCACCTGAGGTGCTACAAGTCAGATTAGACTTGTCCCAGAAATCAAAACTCTGAACTTGAATGGGTGTTAGCACAAGTATCAGTCTTGTACCTGTAGAACAGAAGAAGGAATGGGATCATTTAAAATATAATTGTACTCTCTGTCTTCAGTGCAGCTATTATTAATAATACATAGAAGCTTATTCTATTCAGCTATGATCTGCTAGATTCAAAGCTTAAATACTTACCTTTTTACATTTCCTCTGATGTCTGTAATTGTCTGTGTTGTACAAGTTGTACTTTATTACAGTAAAAAAGTGATAATAATAATAATAACAATAATAATGCTGTAAACAAAAGCCTTAATAATATTTCCTACCCAATCCGCCTCGAGCTACATTTGCATCCATCTTGTTGCTCTTATCCCTCTGACATGTCCAGAGCAGCCTTGGTGCAGATGTGGTACCGAGGTTGCTGTTGGAGAGCTGAGCATTGGGAGCTCTTGATGTTTTGCTTGCCCTCTAGTGGCAGTGGAAGGGCTGGGGGTTACCCTGCTCATATCCGTAATCCTGGGGGTTACCCTGCTCATATCCCTAATCCTGGGGGTGTTCAACCAATGGAGAGGCAAACCCAAGCGGTTTTGTTTGCAGAGCATCTTCTTTCTGCCTTGCATTTGCAGTTTGAAGCTGTCAGGTACAGGATACAGTTTGAACGCAAAGAGCTTTCTTCTCTTGCATGCATCGGAGAAAATTCTTTGGCTGCAAGGGGGAAACCTGTTCTTCCAAATGAAGTTACTGTTTACAGGGATGCTCAACACATTAGAGACAGAAAATTGCAACTGAAAGAGATATGAACATTGTCTCATTCTTGTGTTACTAGAGGACTTCTTTAATTTTATAACTGACAAATTTTTTTTGACATTTTCGCTTCTGTGATTTCTGTAGAATAATGTCAATTACAATTCCTTAGCTGTCTTTTAATTTAAAGACATGATGAAATTGCAGTTTCATCTCAGCAAATTTTCCTAGCTGAGTCACAGAAGAAATAAACATTTGTTGATTTGCCTTGACGTAGTATCCTTTTTCTCTAAATCGTATTTTGATACATTTGATGGCTTTAAGTATCTTCTGCCACACACAATTAAAACTTTCTGTCTACAGTGAGATGGTTACACTCCAATTTCTAGAAAAATGATCAAAATGCCAATTCAGATTGTGATTATGCAGGAAAGTCATCTGCAGAATAATGCCTTCCATTCATTGCTCTTTGGCACTAGATGCAATTTATCACTGTTACATACACTGCTAGCTATTGTTATCCTTCACTTACTTTTTCTTTTTTTTTTTTTTTTAAGCTCAGTTCTTAGAAAATCAACTATGTGGCGATTGTCCTTTCTCAGACCAGCACAGATTGTGGTCTGTGCATATGTAAGACATACTCTTAAGGACCTTTTTTCAAATAAGTATGTCTCAATTTCAAGATATTTTCAGCCCATTCTCTCTCTGCAAGTACAAAACCTCTAAGCTGTACCCACTCTTGTAGCCACTCAGGTTATTTTGTTAGGATGGATGCTATGATTGTGTCTATATTCAAAATAATTTATCGATCTTTGGAATGAGAGAACATGTATTTAATTAAAACGTTTACACATTTTCAGGTGCTGCTTTTTCCTGTAACAGCTAGCATTCTCAAGTATTTGTGTTTATGTGTATGCAGAGATCAGGAGATGAGGTGCTTGGATGAACATTCACCATGAGCAGTTTGCATGTAGTCACCTGTTCAAGTAATCCAGGAGGTTTTTTGGGTAGGTTCCTCTGTGCCAATAATTCCTTGAATATTTGTACCCAGGGTAGGAAGTGACAGCAGACTTCTACATTTATCTAGCAAAGAATTGTTGCACCTTTTTTAGTCAACAACAACAGCCTACCTGGCTCTCCTGAACCTTGAAATCTTCAGTCACTTGTCAGCTTCTAGGTTACGACGAGGCTGTACAGGAGTAGCTCCTTTGGATAACTTGTTCTGGCAGGGGGAATTAATTTTTATCCTGAGTAAAGGCTGGATTATTCCTAGTGAATACACATACAAAGCAGTACTCAACACTTTCTTTTTTGTTGTTTTCATCAGATTGCATCTCTTTCTGAGTAGGAGGTGATGTTTACCTGTGAAATCAAGTGTTATCACAAACCCAGCTTCTCCTGTAATCTGGGGAACTAATATGGAAATTCAATGGATTTGCATGTTTTGTTTTGTTTTCTGAGGCTGTTGTATGCTTGATTCATGAATAAAAATTCATTTACACGCTATACTGTTAAATTAGTTTTTGGAAAGAACAGAAATAAAAGTGTGGAAAATGCTTTATGGTGTTGCATATCTTGAAGCTGTTTTGCCTCAGCAGTATTTTGTCCCTGATTTTCAGATAGTTTGCCTTTTGTTGAGTAAGACAATGCTGAGTAAGACAATGCTGAGAAGAGTGAAGAGATTGATATGTAGAAACTGAAAAGGCAACTAGAATTCTTCGTAATGGCTTTTTTACCACTCCTGTCATCGTCTGAAGAATATTTTTCCATGGAAAAAAAAAAAAAAAAGTCTTTTTTCAGCTTAGTGAAAGGGAGATGCCTCTTGGAAAGTTTTGTTGCCAGCCCAAGCAGTCCTTTTCATTGCTGTACTTGCACCATTGGCAGCATCTGCTTGGCTGCATAGAGTTGGCATATCTGCATGAGCTGTAACTGCATATTCATTACTGTGTTGAGGTATTCTGGAACAGTCAGATCATTGGAAAATTACTTCTTGTTTTTTACTCCTGGTACAGGGACTTCTCTGTACTAGGCAAGTGTATGGAAAAGCATGCATTTCCTAGCAGTAAAAAATGTATAGCAGAGCTCCTAACCCAGTTTACTACCTTCAAGCAAGTAGTTTTCATAAAATGTTGCATATGGCATCCTGGCCTGTATCAAAAATCATGTAGCCCTCAGGACTAGAGGAGTGATTTTCCCCCAGGACTTGGCACTGGTGAGGCTGCATCTTGAGTATTGTGCCCTGTTCTGGGCCCCTCCCTGCAAGAAAGATATTGAGGTGCTGGAGTGAGTCCAGAGAAGGGCAATGGAGCTGGTGAAGAGTCTAGAGAGTAAGTTTTATGAGGAGCGGCTGAGGGAGCTGGAGTTGTTTAGCCTGGAGAAAAGGAGGCTCAGGAGTGACCTTATTGCTCTCTACAACTTCCTAAAAGGAGGTTGTAACCAGTTGGGGACCAGTCTCTTCTCCCAGACAACTAGACAATTTGACAAGACAAGAATAAATGGTCTCAAGGTGTGCCAGGGAAGGTTCAGGTTCAACACTGTGAAGAATTTCTTCACTGAAAGGGTTGTCAGGCATTGGAACGGGAAGTGGTGAAATTGCCATCCCTGAATGTGTTCAAGAAACAACTGGATGTGGTACTTAGCACATTTTTTGGTCGACATGGTGGTGTTCAGTCAAAGGTTGAACTCAATGGTCTTGGGAGTTCTTTTCCAACCTTAATGATTCTATATAAACCCAGTTTACTGGAGGCTTTGAAGTTGGCATGTGATTCACTGGTATCCATGTATAATTTATGTGGGTTTTTTTATATGGTACAAATGTCATTCTCTTAGATTCATTCTTCTGCTTAGGAGTTGACCTCTTTAATGTCAGTAGTAGACATATGAATAGAATCATGGTGATCCTAGGGTACGTACATCTTTTCATAGCAAATCAATTCCAGCTGGCAACAGAACCTCCAATCACAATGACAAGAGAAAGGTGAAGATAGACTGAGTCTGCTTAGGATAGTTACCCCAGCCATAAAAATATGCACGTGATTCTAGAGACTAATAACACTCTGTCAAAGGAGAGCCTTGGAAGGAGGGCATGGATGAGTGTGGAGAGACTGCTTAGAATCAAGTAATGGTTCATGGGGAATGTCAAACTGCACTTAGCTGTCAAAGCTCATCATTTCATCCTGCAGTGGACAGCTCTACTAGAGTTTGCACTTGTGGGGGGATAGCAATTGTGCTCTTTCCTTTGAAGAAACATAGGAAAGCATCACATCCAGTGAAAGTGAGCCTTACAGGATGCATATGACTGTCATCCTGGTTATAAATAAAATACAACCTAGAGGAAGGTAAGCTGTTATTACTCAAATACCAGGAAAAGTTGTGTTGGAGATGCTCAGGGGGGTGGTCAGAAGGAGTTAGTTCAGCCTAGTGGGCTGAATCTCTCTAGATTGCCCATTTGTTGTAATTTATATTAGTAGGCAAAAGGCAGCCTTCTGCGATTATCTGCCATCTTGTCTGGGAAGTCTTTAACAGATAACACTCAGAAACCAAGAAAGGAGATGACTGGTAAACTGCATTAACATGGACAGCTTCCAGTGCTGCTGCTTGGGCATCAAAACTCTTCGAGGATTTTCAGCCAGGGACTCTGACAGACAATGGGTAAAAAGCACTTCTCCTACAGAAACAAGTTATTTCTTCATGGTGCCCTGGAGCTCCCTTTTGTACCTTGCTGGCATTGCCATCATACATTGCCACTGCAAAGCAGCAGCTTTGAAGGTAAATGGGCAAGAAGCCTAGTTAAGTTACCAAAAAAAAAACCCCAACAAAAACCAAAAACCCCCAAAAACAAACCCAAAAAACCCCTAAGGAAGACTGTCACTGTAATACCTACTCAGTAGTGTGATTTTGTGGGAGAAAGCTCCTACTCATGTTGTATCCAGTAGTCAGTGTACAGATATATTGATAGATGGAGAATTTTCTGAGAAGTAAAATACTTATTTAAAATATTTCAAATGGACCATGAAATTAAGTACAGCATATTGTCAGCCCTGTGGGAAGTTCTCTTGACCCTTTAGGTAAAACCTAAAGTGTCATTTCTGTGTCAATTTATATGGCATGGCACCTGACTGCTTTATAAGTTTGAAATAATTTGAAATATTTCTCTGAGCAGGTTTCTTTTGGTTTTTATAGCATTGGTCACAGTGTGTGTTCTGAGAACAATGAAGTAGAGAAGTAGAGAGAATCCTGTTTTCATAAGCGATCTCCACAAACTGTTATTAAAAAAATGCTTAACAGAATGGCTTTTAATAGTTTTTTCTCTACGGGAAAAATAGATTTAATTTATGGTTAAATATTTACATCACATCTTAAAATCTGCATGGTAAGATGGGTTTCTTGTTTTTGTTTTACTGCTAGGATTGAGAGTTTAGTCACTTTTAAGACTTGAAAGCATTTCAGTTCATGATATGTAAATAATGTTAGTGTTTTCACACCCGCTACATTTAAATAGGTTTAACAGCCACATCATCCAAACTCTAGATACGTAATAATGAGGCTTCACATAAGATGAGGTTTTTTTTTTCAATTCTCTGATAAAAAATTATCTTTGTCTATCATCTGATTCTGCATTACCAGGGAAATCTTGTTTTGCTTCCTCAAGAAAGAAGATGTGGGGTTTGAGCATGTATTTTGATATGTTAAACTAAATTCTCCAGTCAGAGTTAGTGCAGGCCTTGGAACCTCACAGGAGATATTAACATAAACCAAAGGAGAGAGGTGAAGATGAGTGGTCTTATTTTGATCTTTCCTTTTAAAATAACAAATGAAGCAAGGCTTCAAAGTGGAAAACCAGTGCTGAAGTAACTTGAGGCTAGACTGTTCACAGGAACTGCTAGCTGGTAGTCTGAGCCATTAGCAGCTAACCAGATTGAAAATCTGCATCATGTAGAAATCCCATTAGAAGTGCATGAAAAAGCTTGTAGGCACAAAATTTGAAAGGCTGCAAACCAAAACAACAACCTCTTCCTGATGGTAGTGGAATTCAAGAGGGAAATACTACTGCATCTACATTTCCTTCACACTTATTTAGAAGGTAGCAGCTTGCTAGTTTGATTTTTGTCCTCTTTTCCATGTTTGGGTAAGATTTGAAGTGTAATTCAATGTGCTTAAAAAACCAAAATCAACAACAAAGACTTCCTAGAAAATAACAATAGAATTGATGCTGGCATTTCTTGTCCTCCCCAAATGTCAAGATATTCAATAACACACACCCTGAGAAATCAAGAAGTATAAACTGGGGGGAAATAGCAGAACAGGCACTTTCTACGAGGCATTAAGGACAGACCCACAAAAAAGACCTGAGTGAGGTGGGAACATAAATGTCCTCTGAACACCGTATCTGCAACGACTTTAGAGAGCCAGCTAGTATGTCTGAGCTCTAGCAAGCCATTAGCTGAAAGGACAACTGCATGCATTTTTAATGTGCCTCATCTGGATCCTTCACATCCTGACCAGTGTTTGTGACTCCTTGAAAACACTTCATAAAGCTATTATGATATTTTGTTTAAGAACATTATTTCTGTTTGGAGAGAACCCACTGAATAGAATGAGAATGTTGTTGAGACCTTTTTAACATGTTGCAGATAATGGAAGGGGTCCAAACGGGCATCTTCAAAAAGTATGCAGATACCTCTGCATGAACCTTACCTTGAAAATCTTTCATGATGCAGTTTGCACATGCATATGTGTGTGAAGTTATAAACATTCTGGGTTTTCTTGTTGAATGCCTTTGTCATTGACATAGTGTTATTTTAGAAGACTTTGCAGTGGCGGGGCTGGTTGGGGGCATAAGTGCAACCCATTTTTTACCATCTCTGTACATCTTTAGAAATGAGATAATAGCAATGTCCGAATTTATTTGTAGCAGTATCTTCTGTAGAGACAGAATCTCAATCCTGCTGAAGTAAATAGAAATTTATAAAGATTACAGTAGTATCAGGATTTGGCTTTTAATTATCAGTACTTACAGTTTGTTCACACAATACTTTCCCTGTATAGATTAGTAATTGCTTGCTGCCTCAAAAGTCTTTGTTCAATTATATCTAGGAGAGAAGAGTTCCCTAGAGCAGCTGATATGTGACGAGCTCTTTTATAGAAGCTGACCAGTGTTACCAAGGATTTCACTTATGCTGCCACGTGTGATTTTTAAAAGGGATCAGAACCCAGTATGATAATCATGTTAATATTTGGTGTTGAAATGGAGCTGAACATATCTGAGAATCTTGGCCCAGGTTTCAGTTGCAAACTGTCTTGTGAATTGTACAGGTGAGAGAACTACCAAGTGAGAGGAATGATCTTTGGAAACTGATGAACTGAAACATTCAGTAAGAAGCAAAAATATCTTTACTGCCCAATTAAAAGGTTTTACTTAAAAATAATCTTTTTCCAATTGAACTTAATCTTAAGAACATAGAAAAATTCTTCACAAGTGAAAATGTTTTCTATAGCTAGCATTTAGTTTAATAATATTCTTATTTTCATACAGGCAAGAGACATGAAATCCCATCCTGATAAAGTGGAAGGGAATCTCGTTAAGGTTTTTTAGGATACTGGGATGTTTTGCTTTCTGTCTTCATCTTGGGCTGTGTTGAAAAACAGAGAAGAGAGTGCTTGTTTTTTATTTTGTTTGTTTTTTTAAAGCTATTATTTCCTGGAATGTGTAAGATAAGGAGGAGTCAAACTTGTCTGAAAGACAAAATATAAAATTGCTTTTGATCTATTCCAATAACAGCTTTCTTTTCCAGGAAATTGCATGCTCTTCAATGTTGAATCAATGAAACCGAAACATGTATGGATACCTGTATATTCCCTCAAATGATTCGAGTGGTTACTCAGGTACTAAATGAAAAAGCGAACATAAAATATTCCAGGCTGGAAGGTTAAAATATTAATGAATCATGAGTTTCAACATCATGAGAGGTCTAAAAATATCTTTTATATATATTTTATTCAGGTTCTGCTAACAGGATTTTTGGTAGAAAGTCAATTTCTCTCTAGCCCTTGGTGCTCTCAAAGTAACTATGAACATACATGTAATTATATACTGTCATCAAAAAGCAGCATCATACTTAAACCAATAAAGAATCTTTGCTTTAAGTTCCTGTTCCAAATATGTGAGTAACTGTGGAAACTTCTACCGTATAAAATGTACTTGGGTGTGATGAGTTGGACATATAGTGTTGAAACTTTTGTTATTACTTAGGATTTTGTTTTTGCAAGAAGCACAATTGTTGTGAGGGAACAGAGGAATAACACTAAGGATATCTGTTGGAAAGGGTTGACAGCCCCTGCAGTTTTATACTGAATATGAATTTACAAACCTACTGCAGATTAGAAGGTGCATTCAGTTGGATTATAAATAGACTGTAGTTCGCTTTGAAATGCATCCATTTTATTCTGAGCTTCCAGAAAAGTCCTACAGATATGCAGCTACAGTGAGAGCTGTAATGTTGGTAATAAAGAGAAAATGACAGGAGTTTTATTTGGAGTCTTCTGACAGCTGTAGAAGAAAAAGAAATCCATATGTTGTTGTGGCGCCTTTATTTTTCCCCTACAAACAATGAAGGAGTAGATTAAAAAACTTTCCATTCTCAGGAAACAGATCCTTGTTCCCAGAGAAATCTGCTCAGTGTGACTGGAAATGTGAATAGTTCTTGAGCCCTTTTCTTCACTCTTCCTTTCTTGTGCTCAGATGCAGCAATCCCAGTGTAATCCAGAAGAAGCCAGGTGCTGCTCTTTCTTGTGGTCTGAGGGAGGTGGGATGGCAAGACCTACGCTTTTCCTTTTGTCAGCAGAGCACTCAGGTAGCTCGAGGTGGTACTCACCTGAACACACTGGTCAGTTCAGCATTTTTGTGATGCCAGCAGTAAAGTCAGTGCTATGGGCTGCCCAGCCCGAATTAGTAAGCTTTGTCTTGTAGGGGATGACTTGGATCCAAGGGTTAGCAGAGTCTCTGTTTAGAGTGTCTGTGGAGTTGATATCAAAAGACTGTTGAACAGTGTAGCCCTGTCCTAGGTGGAGCAGAAGTGTATCAAATTATGGCATGCTACTATTTGTGTATTAAATAATAATTCTGTTAATCTCCCCTGATTACCACCTGAAGCAGAAGAGCATTTCTTCAGCCTCCTTTTAAGTACATATTTTAGTGACTGGATCAAGAGTCTGTTCTTCTATTACATATCTCAAATGTGGGAAGTTTTGAATTCAGATGGTCATTTTTAGCTTTTTAGGATGTGGCTGAAACAGTCCCATTGCCAAACATGAGAAATGGTAATGTGTGTGTTTTGCTGCTAAATAAAATCAGAGCACATCCCTGATTCCCCAAGTAATTTGATGTTGCATCAGGAGACAGATGGTAATGATAAAGCAGAGGAGAGCTGAGAGTCTTCAGCTTGTGTCAGCAGCATGATGGTCTCCAGTTTTGGACTCTATCTAACCATGGACTATTTTTAGAGGGAGCATAAGGATGAAAGGCAATGCAATTATTGCCTTTGCATGGAGTGCAGAGGTCTTCAGCATTTGCACAATTTATTTTCTACACAGTATGATGGGTTTCCTCAACATCCGTACGCGAGTGCTTGCACACTCTGGGATTTATCTCTGCACAGTTAAGAGAGAAAATGAACACTGTACAGTTTGGTATTGCAGATGGTTTGCAATGGAACAGAGAAAGGATCAGTTTGCGCAAATCTGGTGGCCAGCCAAGGTCCTTCCGCTGATGTGGAGGACTTTCAGGTAGCAGGTGAGCTGGTGTATTCCTAGCAGACACTGCCTGATAAAGCCTGAATCTTGTGGGCTTTCTGCAGTGCTGATATAATCACTTAAGCATAAAGTAAAAACAGGAAACAGGCATGTGTTTAATCTGTAAAAAGGAGACACTAGTGCTGCTCCTTCTAAGAACGCACATACCGTTTAACTGATGCCTTGAGAGCTATTCACCCCTTGACACATTCCTTTTTATAGCTTCTGTGCTGCTATGGGCTTCCATCATAAAGTAACTAAATAAACTATTTAATTTGCTATAAATTATTTTGTGTTCATATGTTCCTTTTTGTTTGTCCAAAGCAAACTGCAAAATTTGCAGTTCTCTGGGTCATAAAATCTCAAATTAGTATATGAATCCGATTACTAGCATTGTTAGAAAAAAACCAAAACATGAAACATACAAAACTAATACCAAACAGAACCTAGAAATAATCATCTGTGTTCTTTCACCTCACACTGCATTCTGAATAATTTTCTTACTCTTCCTCAAGCTTCCAGGCACTGGTTTTTTTTTCCAAGAACTTAGATCTCCATTCTTTCTGGATGTTTATCAATCTCTCTTCTGGTGCCTGTCTCTCTGCCTGTCTGGTTCATAACATATGCCAGTGCTGTGAATTTTTTAAGGCAACTGCAGCCATTTTAGTTGATGAAATGTTTTAGGGCAATATCAGCTCTCTCAACTAAAGAAAGAATATGGTCTTCAGTTTTCTTATCTCAAAACACTGAAAACAAAACCATACTGTTATTGCAAAATATTCTACCAGTCTGTGCAAAAGGTCATATTAGCTTGAGAGCATGTTTCCTGTGATTATTTCCCCAAATTAACATTTTCTTTTACATAACCCATCTTCCAGTATGATTGTTCTAATGCCATTGTGCCACTGCTAAATGTAGTGCACATTTGCATAACAGCCTCCCTTGTTGAGTTTACTTTGAAAGTTAGACAAAAAAAATAAAATGTAAATCAAGCACATTTGGTCATTGAGATACAATAAGTACAGACCATAATAATACCAGTTTTATGGCCATCTTTCAAAGCACAAATACACTTCATCTCTTTGATCCCTTTGTTCCAATGCTTAAATTAAATGTTGGCCACTGAATGAGATTCTATAATGCCACATGTAAAGTTTTTTTTAATCAAGGACCTAAGAATCTTTTTCCATTGAACAAAAATAGTAGCAATTAGACAAGGAGGACTGGAGCTTTAAGATTTTTTTTTTCCACTATTGCAATAATTAATTGCAGTGGGGCATCAAAGAATTTCTATTGTGCAGTTGGCAAAGAACTCAGTTTTCACTCAAAACAAGTACTGAATCCATATATTTACATTGCAATAGCTAACATATGATGACGATACATATTTTCTCCAAAAAATGTTTACTTAGCTTTAGAAAACCTTCTCTCCTTCTAGGAAAAAAATCCACTATTTTGGTGGTCTTTCTTTGATAGCATGCACAGCAAGCTATCTAAAAGGAAGTGGGTGTCCAGGGTGAGATTGAGAGTTCAAAAATTCTAGTAGGGAGATATTTTGCTGGGATCTTGGGGCTCATACTAATGAACCTTAGACACTTATTATGTTATGCAGACACTGGATGGTGCAAAATCCAGCTGCTGTGACTGCTTGGAGTATTTCTCTTCTCAGTGTGTGACTTTTGACGAATATTTTGTATTTCCTGTAATTTCTTTTCCCTGCATGCATTTCCTTTTTACTTGTACAAAGTGAAGCAACAGTTGACTTGACTCCACTCAAGCACTTTATTTGGCCTTTTCAAGCAAACAATCTCTCATCACATCTGTAGAGAAACATTGGGAAGGAGCCTGTAAAACAGAGAATAGCCAAACCAAAACTGTAAGTGTGGAGTAACTTGTTTTAGTATGCTGCATCAGAAATAAAATCTAAATTGAAGGCTGGCTTACAGATACATTGACTACTTAGCATCTAACGTGCTATTTGTTTATTATGTGTGTATAGATGCATATTTCTTAGGTAGGTCCTGTACTTAGTTTTATTTTAGTGGTGTTAATTCTCAAAATATTTCTATTTAAAACTGAAAGACATCTATTTGAAGAAGTTTTTGCTCTTTATTTTACACCTCCACTCACACTTTTCCAGCCAGTCCAGCCCCCAACCACTCAAATCTAACATGGGCAAGGCTCGTGAAAGTTTCTCTTAGATTATGGATTCTTTTGTGTCCTGTTTCCTGTCTTTTAGAGATGGAAAACTGAGATATGGAGAAAGGTTAAGCTGTTGGTCAGCAGGGAAAAATACAGAGCAATGCTGCACTAAATTTTGCATGGCAGTGTTGCATGATTTGACAGTGTTGTTCCCTGTTGGGTAGTCAATGCATCATCAACAGCCTTTGATAAAAAGACTTGAATCTGTTTGTTTGTTTTCTTTTTTCCCATTCTCTCCATTCATTGACCCAAACATGCCCTCCAGAATGTTGTTTACCCTTTCTTTGGCTTAGGAAAAGTGTAACAGCTTCAGCAGGAAGCTGAAGCCCTCCTGAAGTACCTGTTAATAGCAACTTTTAAGTTTTCATATGCTTATCTACTCCTGAGCATGCTTATCTTTAAACATGTAAGTTGCTTAAAGTGATGTTTCCTTTCAAGAAGGCTATTTCTGTAATTTGTCAATTTTATACTGTTTATTGTATCATCTGTCCTCTGCCTTTTCCTCATAACCTGTTGTGATTCCTATCATTACTATGACTAGCCCAAGAAAGTATGTCTTCCCTGAATATTTTTACATGGTTTATGAGTTTGTAAAGACTGAGGGTTTTACCTTCCTTTGCTTGCTTTGTATTTTATCTGATAGAATTCATGTATGAGGAAAAAGCTAGGCGATCCAATCTGTTCACTGGCTCTTCCTTGTGCTCTGGTATCAGAGGATAATTTTATGCTGGCTTCATTAATGTACAATTACCCTGACTGTACTTATTCAAAAAACAATTGTGATATTTTTAACCTATAATGCTTATATATTGTAATCATTGAGTTATCTGAGACTATGACAGAAATGCCTGATCAAAGTATTAAGGATGTGTTCAGGAATACTCTTCGTATTTTCAAGTAATAGGAATGTTTTTTATATTTTTAAGTGATATGGATGCTCCTGCTAGAAAGAGCCCAGCCAGAACTTCCTTATACAGATATGGGTGGTAGTTAGAAGGAGGATCTGATTTATGTTGGAAACCAAATTTTGCATGGAGTCACTAAAGAAGAGTAATGAAAACCCCTTCCCTTTCTCCAACCCCTGCTGTGCTTTCTGCGAAGTTAAGAGCAATAAAATATTTTAAAGCTGTCCTCAGACACCCTCATTTGCCTTGGAAAGCTTTTATTGGTAAGTGCCTGCTGGCGGATGCTGTAGTTTTGCAGGCTGAGTTCACTGTACCATAGTAGACTGAGCAGCACCCTGCATGTATGATATATCACCTTGATGCTAGTCAGCCCGTCTCGTAAGCTGAAGCGTTTTACTGGTTGATTTCATAGTTCATTAAAAGACTTGCATTTTCCTCAAACAGCTGAATGGCAAATAAAAATACCATTGGGTTGCAGAGACTGTGCTACTAAGTAATTCTAGCCTAACTGGCCATGCCTCTAGTAAGCAGTAAAATTGTTAACTGTGACAGCACCATTATTAGTAATGTCTCATTCATCTTGTATCCACGTTCCTTGAACAGAACTGCTTTTTCTTATGCCTCTTATTTAACACTATTTTAAATTATTCTCTAAAAAAAAAAAATGAATGGATTTAATTCATCTCCTTATGAAAAGTTCTGATTCTCTATCTTCAAGCAATTATGTCGTCAAGATTTAGACAGAAAATAAAACTGAATTGTTTACTTATTTTCTGAAAGGGATTCTTATGCAAGGCTTGATTTACCTTGATTAACGTAGCAATTTACCACACATTTCAAAAAGTGATGCTAGTATTTGCGGCTCAAAATAGAGATACCTTAAAATTCCCAACTGTATTCAACACTGTTCAGGCTGCAAACACTGTTTAATTTTTGGAGATACAATAAGATTTCATTTCAAATAGGTTTTGATAATAAATAACCAATGAAGTGATTTAGTGTTAAAGCTATGTTTAGTCTTTTCCTTTTTTTACCATTTCTTTGGATAACCTCTTCAATATTCATTTTTGTCCAAGTAATGTGACGCTTTTGAGGTAAATATAATTTCCTCCTTTTTCCTGGAAATATTTAGGGTTAAACTCAAATGGTATAGCCAAAATGTTGCCTGCATGATGTTAAATAAAAACAGTCAATGCTTTTTCAAAAACCTGAAAGCACGAGAATCTAAAGCAGGCCTTTTAGCTTCGTTTTTCAGTAAGAATAAGGGGGATTTGGTTTTATTTTTTGTTATCTTCCTTGGGGAAAAACCTTCTAAAATGGCTTCCAGAGATCATAAAAACAAATGTTGCTGGTATAAAATTATAGAATTAAATAGCAGTGATATTTTTTTTCTTGTTTGTAACAATTCTACTTCTCCCTCTAGCACTTATGAAAGATTAACCAGGAGTGTGGTTACAGTGTTTGCCAGGGACCACGCCTGTAGTAAATGCTCTTTCACTTCAACGTTTTGAAAATTTCTTCTGCAAATATTAAGGATCTCTGTGCCTGTTTTCAAGAATAAGCCATTGACCATCCCATTGAGGTTGTGCAAGGCATGCAACCTATAGTGTGACTCTGAGTCCAGCAAGGTTTGGGTTTTTTACACAAACTACTAGGGAAGTAATTTGTTATTTCCTAGGGCTACTCTCCTTTCTGAACTTCTTCCTTTTACACTAAACAAACAAAGTTTGGTGGAAGCAGGTATACATGAACTGAGGAAAACATTGCTAGCAGGTTAGGACATAATGGCAGAAGATGCAGTGGTAATTCCTCTGCCTTCCTACCCCAGCACCAACCCTCCCATCAACCCCAAAAAGAAAAAAAAGAAAAAAAGAAAAAAAAAAACCAAACAAAACCAACCAACCAAACAAAAAACCACAACAACAACAAAGAAACCCACCAAAAACAACCTAAAAAACCTCCAACCTGCTAACCAAAAAAAACCAAAAATCCACTTAACAGATATATTCATTTTGAGGTTTAAAAGGAACAGAAGAAAGATGTGGACACCCCTAAAGTCTTGTTTCCCAATATTTTCCTTTTTTTTTTTTTTTTAGCTATTGTTTTGTTTTTGAGAGGGTATAGAAACATCTTGATTAGAAACACAAGCTATCATGATGCTGGGTACATTTTAGTGGGTCATTCATTTTCAGAGGCACCGGGCCTTCCACTGTGTATGTGACTGCCACAGAAATAAGGTAGCCTGCTAAGCTGCCAGGTGCCGGGGAGATTTGATGCAGTAGGGGCTGGGTGTGTTTTAGGACCAAGTACAGTAGTGCTTTACTTGTCTTTGAGTCATATCTGTACATGCATGGGCAGCAGTAATGATCAGGAGCCATAAAAACCCACTTGATCTCTTTGCTTTTGCTTCCTTAGCATTTGTTTGCTTAATAATTTCTACTCTGCAAACCTTCACAGGGGCAAAAAAGTGAGATTAATAGAACCACCATGCAATCTATGGATAGTAGATTTTGAAATCCAGCCCATTAGAAAGATTAGGGAAATATGGGGCAATATGCTTTATAACAGGTGAATCTGGGAGTAGTGCATCAGGTTTTTCTGGGGAAAACGCAGTGACAACCAATGTAGCGATTTCTGCAGGAATTAAAAATTGACTTAAGGTAAGAGTTGAAGCACATTTCCTAAATAAATGTAAAAGCAGGTATGAGACTGAAACTATGTAGAGTTCTATAGGAGAATGAGTTGTATTAGCAGCAGGGTAACTTCAGCCTTTTATTTTTTTTTTCCCAATGTTCACACTGTTATGGGCAGATTGTGTGAAGCAAAGCTTTACTGAGCTGTTAAGGCTGGATACGGAAGCTCCATTTAGATCCTGTAATGGTTTTAATATTAAATAACTCTTTAAAATGTATAAGACCCAACCTGGCAGGGATTGCAGCTGGGTGCTTGGGGTAGTGGCAAGATCATGGTGCTCTTGTGGGATCTGAAAGATATGCCAGAAGGAAGCCAGCGTCCAACCAGAGCATCACAGCCATAACTTTTATTGCTTAGAAAAGATAACACAGCATAGTGATTCTGTAAGTGGTTGGCAGACATGCATGATTACCATGTTAAAAAATAAATAGTTAAATAGTTAAAAAATATGGGCAATGCACTGTTTCTTAGACATTCTTGGACTGATTTTTGTTTCTTCCTACTGTTGCATATAATGAACTTGATTTTTTCAGATTAGATATGAAAATATGTTTTTAAAGTATCCAGAAATAGCACTGCCGCTGATTCAAAGTCTAGGTAGAATTAGAGATTTTGTGTTCATGTTTATTTTTAAAATGCTGTATTGAAATATGTGAATTTTGTGATAGAGGATAAATCATCTTGTCATAACACCTTTTCATAGACTGCAATTGTCTTATGAAATTCCCTGTTCCTTCAGTGTATGCTGGATCAGGCGCATAGTAAATAAACTTGGAAAAAGATCTATAAAAGCAGTCAAACACATCATTTTTCTTTTTAAAAAGAAAAAAAAAACTTTAAAAAAAGCTGGGGTTTTTTTTGTTTAAGCTTTGGTTGTTTTGGGTTTTTTTTTTACTTCGGTATTAAACAGGGATTAGCATACATTCCTTTGAATACAGAACTTAGAAAAAAATCCCTCAAAAAATTGCTTCC
This sequence comes from Pachycephala philippinensis, assembly GCA_013397055.1. NCBI lineage: Eukaryota > Metazoa > Chordata > Aves > Passeriformes > Pachycephala > Pachycephala philippinensis. Next base: position 865,799 of record VWZT01008132.1, read on the forward strand.
CTGTCGTATTTTTGTTCTATAGTTTGCTACTTCCACTTTAATTCATCTAATTTTATTACTACATTGAATGTTAAGAGTATGTTTTTATGGTGCCATCCCAATTTATTAAACTGCATCTCATAGTTCATTGTCAATATAGAAAATTTAAAGCTGTTCCTGGGGTTATTTTGTCTTTTTTTATGCTCTTAAAATAGTCTCTCTGCACTTAAGAGTTTTTCTTCTAGAGCTCAGTTGGAGCCACCTGCCTAGGAGATAAAGTGCATTTCCTTAGGCTCAAAGTCAGCTTCTGATAGACTGCAGCCAGACCTCATTTCTTGCAATTTTTTCAACTTAATTTTTCCTGATGTTTCTCCATATCATGATTTTTCTCATTAACTCCTCTCCTAATGGTACCACACCACCTGAGGTGCTTCAACACTTCATTTCTACTTGGGCTGTGTATTCTGGTTCAGTGATGCAGGTTGATTCCCATTCATCACTAGCACGGTATAATGCCTTCCTGAACAAATCCCCTGCTTTCCTAATGTACCAAATTACTGAAACCAATTTTGGCCGCCTCTTCACATTTCTTAGGCTGATCAGTGACTCTTGAAACCTCGTTTTGGCTTTATGGAGCAGCAGACCTTCCTGCCTGTCTGATTTTATACAGGCAAAGTAAACTGCAAAGGAGCAACCCAGGTGCCTAAGCAGGGGAATCAGAGGAATGCACAACATATAATCTAAGACATCTGGGCAGATAGGCTGTGTGATTAATGGGAGACACTTTAGGATTAGCAGTTGGAGAACACTCAGGATACTTTAAAGCACTAGATACATGTTTTTAGGCTCTCAGATCACTCCCTAGAATTCCTGCTCTGAAAGAAAATGTTATTGCTGTTAAACGAAACCAAAAGCACTCAGTCCAAAACACACATTTGATTATTTTTTTAATTCAGTTATTTTAATGGTCATAGTTGCAATGCCTTTTCTAATTGCAGTGTATAAACTTGACAAAATGTGTCTGTGTGTGGTTAGGTCTTCTGAAAAATCACAAGAAATATTTGAGATATGGTGAAAGAATTTAAGGCACAGAATGTCAGAAAAGAGCCCACTGGTTCTAGTTAACATGGAAGAAAAACTTTTAATGCAGTCATTCTTTCTGAATGTACTGTGGTCCTGCACTGGAGGAAGGTAAAGTATTATTATTAAAATATACACACTCATACATTTTAAGTCTTACTTCTCTTTAAACTGCCTTCAGCCTGAGGAGTTAAATAGCACTGCACCATTCTTAGAGAATTTAATTTTCTGGTCTTTGTACTGCTAGACTATTTTAATTTCCTGATAGTACCAAAATATAGACACTTTGAAATTTCAGGTTTCATTTTCTTGAAATTGTGAAAGTATTTTTTGTAGAATCCAGGCTTTCAGAGGATGTCCTTTTTTTTTCATAAAAGAAGATCCTAATCTTGAAGGGAAAGGGGTGGGGGAATGAATATTGACTTGTATTAATGTTGGAAATAAAGTAAGGCTGAAGCATAATTTTCTTTCAGTGAAGCAATGAAAACGAGAAGAGATGCTTAAAAAATGCTAATGAAGGACTCAATTATGAAGAAACTGCAGAACTCAAAGCACCCAGGAAATTGCCACTTATTCATATTGCAGTGAAACACATTTGGTCCTATTGGGTAAAATTTTTTCCAGGAGCCAAAGACATCATTATTTCAACTATTTCATAGCCTTGACTCCCACACACAGCTGCACTGGTATTTGGGGTTGGATGTGCAGGAGTAAGCATCACTGTGGCAAATATCTCATCTTTGCCAAGCATGGTTAAAAAAGAAGAACCTGGTGTATCTCAGGAGTACAAGGAAAATAAGTCGGAAAAGTTGGATGCACAGTGCCTTCTGTGCTCAAGGTTTTGTTTAAGAGTGCTGTCTGCCCTTATATGTTGTGATGCCTAAAGAGGCCAACCTAGAAACAGAGACTAGACAGGAGTAAGGGAATAAAGGTGGATATTTATTAGAAAGGCCTTCAAAGGTACACCCTGGGCTGGCCAAAGGCTACACCCAAGATGGACAACGAGTCACGAGTTCTTCACACTTCTATAGGTTTGGTCCATTTGCATATCAACTCAATTTCACCAATGAAACTTTAGCTAATGATGTAATTGCCCTTCAGCTTGCCCCCCTTCTCAAGATGCTGGTTTACACATTTTGGGCCTAGGACAGTCTGGGTGTCCTTGGAGAGCAGCCTGGAGAGGCTTTGTTATGTCTGTCTTAGCATGAGAGAACAGCAACTAACAGGCTAGAAGATACCTTAGAGTTACACACTAGGAATACAGAATTTGAAAAATATAAAAGTTAAAATGTAAGGCATCAGTTGTTTCATCTGCTCTGCTCAATGGAGAGATTACACAAAAAAAAAAAAGTGAAACCTTATGCTCCTTGGAATAAGGTTTTTGTCAGTGAAGTGACATTTCTGTGTTGGAAAAAGCCCAGTAACAATAGAAATTAACTGATACCTCTATATTGAGCATTTTCACATCCTAGTTTGAAATAAAACAGCATTTAATAAGGATGAAGCTACTAATGATAACTCTAGGTATCTTCATGGCATATTCTTGATGAGAGCAGAGCTCTCATCCTTTGTTTTTACTATGGTTCCAGGCAAAGACATCTGAAGAGATTTGGTTAATTTAGCGACCGATGTTACCTCACACTTGTTCCATTTATGGACTAGATGAAGAGCTGTTTGCTAGTGGCTCTATCATTAATGACAAACACAAGCCCACAGAAGAAAGAAACTTCTAAATTATTAACTGCCTGATCAGCAACTCAGTTGGGAATTTCACTGGGTCATGAATGCTTACAGGTTGTCAGGGAAACAGGAATAACTTAACCAACTGCCTAGGTTGGAAGATGAAATCTTTTTACATAGTTTCGGCACCTAATAGCTGAGCTGTGTTTGCAAATGGAAAACACAGTAATGTTTTTCATTCAATACAGGCAACTTGAAGAATCACAGAATGGTTGGCACTGGAAGTAGCCTCTGGAGACCATCTAGTCCAAACCCCTGCTGAAGCAGGTTCACCTAGAGCAGGTTGCACAGGATTACATCCAGGCAAGTTTTGAATATCTCCAGAGAAGGAGATTCCCCAACCACTCTTTGCAGCCTTAGACAATTTAGGTTTTAATTTAGAATATGATTTGTGGGTTTCTGGTTTCATGAGAAACTCCTTGAATTTTCATGATTCTTCCCCTCCCTCATCTTTTTTCCTGTTCTAACCATCCATTAAAGCCATATATGAATATTCCTTTGATATCTTGGCAACTTGACTTCCCAAGTATGGTGAGCCAAAATTCAAAGTGGTTCAGGTGTCACAATTTCTGCTTAGACTTCTATTTAGTCTGGGTCCTTTGTTATCCATATGCCCTTCAGGACCAGTAATAGGTACTTCCAATGGCTGAGGCAGTTTCCTTTTGTTATGGATCATAAAACAACCACCTGGAAAGGCAAATTGAGAAGCATAGGCAGTGAAAAATAAGCTGTGTTTGACTGGGAGTTAAAGTAAGATTCAGTCTATGACTTGGAGAGATGGAGTTGTGATTGGCAGGAGGACTTCCCTGCCTGCATTAGCACTTGGGTTGTTGAAAGTTGTGGAATGGATTCTATGGCTCTGAAACTCTCAAAACTCAGTGACATGCTCATTTGAATGATTGCTGGTCCATGAGGCTTATCTGTTCTGAGTATTTGCTTATCTGGAAACCATCCTGCTGGAAGAGGGCTAAAACAGCTGTTGCAAAAGAATATTTGTATTTCAAAACTTTATCTGCTAGAATAACGGGTCACTCTTTATCTGTTTGTTTCCTCCTTCTTAGTGTGTATGCTAGCACTGGTTAGCAAAAGTAGGCAAAGGTTTTTCACTCACTGGATCGTAGTAAGGATTCCTGGTTTACTGTAGTGTAACTCATTTGACCTGTGGCTGGACATGTAAAGAGTAAGATAGTATATGACCATCAGTGACCATAAATCAGTATTCATCAAATATTAAAGGATCTATTATTTAGCAACCAATCTCTTGAAGTTTTTGTGCTAAATAAGAGCAATTGAACATTTATTAATACAGGTATAGTTCTCAAATCTCAGAGTAATCTAGATTTTCTGGGACAGTTTGCAAGACAAACAACTGACGGGAAGCCTGGAATCAAAGGGTATGAAATAACCTTTGACTGGAGAAATATCAAAGATGAGGCTTTAAAGTTTTAGCTGTCTTCAGAATTTCAGATTTAACCATGGTACAGCAGGTCCTTACGGTATCTGAAGCCAGGTTTTCCTGAACTGTGATCATTGTAGATAGAATTATCAAAGTATTTTTTCTCTTTCTTATTCTTCTGCAAAATTTTGTACCTGTCTGATATTCTTGGAGTGGACAGATTAAAATTCATGGGGGAAGTATGTCCATAATGCTGATCTTTGCCATTCAAATGTACTGTAGAGAAAAGAGTACATTGCTGTTGTGGCTATTCCAAATCACTGCTTCTCTTTTCTCACCCCTTTACATACTTCCTTTACAGTGCTTGAATGGTTGAGCTTGCCATCAGCATAATTCTGCTGTATTCCTAGGTCTTAACATTGCCCCAACAATGGAGAGCAACTTGACTTGTTTCACTCACCTGGTTGTCCAGAGCCACTTCATACTTACTGGAGGGAAGCAGGCACAAGGAAGCAGTTTGTTCCATGTCACAATGTAAATACCTGCTTTCGGTGCAAGTCTGCTGACTTCATGGAAATGCACGTTTCCTTCCATCAGCTCAGATAACCGAAGTGTTTAAATCTATGTCTGGGCAGATTAAATGCACCAAAATGAGAAAGTGTAGGTAAGATTATAGCTTTTATTTGGATAGGAAAATAAAACATTTCTCAATCAGGCTTTCTCAGATCCTAAAGAGTTTTCTTGTGGGTTAGGAAGCTTGAACAAAGTTAATATTCCAGGTAGCGATCTACTCTTTTATGTAACAGAAATTTCCTTTGGTATGTATTGTGATATGTACTAGGTCCACATTCAGCTGGGTTTATTTTCTTGGGTTTTTGTTTGTTTGCTGGTTTATGTTCTAAACAAGCTTACTCTGCCCACAGTCACCAGAGAAAATTTCACTTTCTTGCCCTAGACTTCTAGAATCGTCTTCTTCTAGAAAAAAGTGTACTTCCTCACTTTTCTTTCTTAAATGTAGGAGCAACTTCCCTCTTACATTTATTAGAAGATTAAAAAAAAAAAAATCTACAGCTCTTTTTCTTTTCTTTTTGTTTGGTTCTTTTACAAGCACAGCTTTTTCAAATGTAATGCAAATAAAATAAAATCTCGACATTGCCTGTTAGTAAAATGGGGAAGCAAAACTATACCCCATAGTATTCAGGATCATCAAATCCATTTTTTCTCTATTTCAAAGTAGTGGTTTTTAACTGCTAATGAAAGCATTATAAAGATTGGCTTCTGAAGGGGGGAATAAAGCTTTCATTTTTTTCCTCTCATATTCTCTCTGCCATCAGTTTATGGTTCAGAAACACAACCATTTTGCTCTTCAGGACTAAATTAATTTGATGCACTATCACAGTGTATTCAAATTATCAAAGTTTCATTCTTGCCCTAAAATACGGTATTGAAGTGAGAATACTGATCTGCCTGCATTTCATGGATTGCTTGAAAATACTGAGCTACAAAACTGCAGATGAAATTACTCAGTTTCTCCTTGTAGGTGATTATCTTTTTTTCCCTTCCTACCATGTATTATTTCCCTGTAGGTTGATTGTTTTCCCTCTTGCTATCTAGTCAAAAGCTTCAATTTGTTATTCTCTATAGCGATCACTTAAACTGGGGGCACTGGAGCTTTCACAACTGAAGAACTGCTTTAATATCATAAACAGTTAGAGGAAGCTACAAAAGCCTTGCCTACAATGGGGTCTCAAAGAAGAATGCAAGTATATTTATTAGTGAATATTAATGGAACCTCTTTTGGTAAATGAAGATCAGATTTTCAAATGAACTTTGATTCCCCCCCCCGCCCCCCCCCAAAGTAATGCTATCACTGAAATATAACACATGCCATTCATACCACCCCATAACTCTGGCAACCTTCACAACAAAATTGTGGATTAAAGAGGAGCTAGACTTTATATGTGTGTGAGAACAATGGGGTCATCAACTTCTGATGTTTTTCTGAAATCTTCATGATTGTCTACTCCCTCAAATTTTCTATGCTCTGCAGAGATATTCCTTAGCACCTAGTGTGAATCAGGGGCTAACCTAGTGTAACTGGGTAACAATAACATTGAGTTATTTTAATATACACACAATATCATTTGAAACTTCAGCTTGCCTCCAGTAGTGTCTACATGGTGAAATGCTTTTGCTCTATATAAAACAATGACTTGTATGACTCCCGTGCTCTTCATATTTTGTTTCTAGTACTTAATCTCTGTTACTGAAGAACAGCACCTCATCAGAAAGAGCAGAACTCAGTGTCTAATTAGAATTAGTGATTTTCAGAGCAGGTAAACACCTACTAAGGATCAGGAACTACAGAGGTCTTCAGGTAACTTAATACCACTAATATACTCATATGTATTCAGTCAAGTATAAGTGCTCTTGTGTCAATTGCTAATGTCTCTGATCATGTCTGTCTGAACCTCTTGGTGGTTTTGGTTGGTTGGGATGTGTGCCCAAAACCAATGATATTTTCTGTCAAAAAAAGTTAAAGTGGCTTATTGTCCATCAGTGGTGGCTTATATCCCTTTGCAAAGTAGTTTTTGTTGTGTCTGATACCAACTACTCAAGAGTAACCTGAGTGATCGAAAAACTTGCCAATAGAAAAAATCATTAAATAAAGGATATCTTTAAATAGTAAATTAAAAAGTAATTTTATAGGCATTATTAGACCTTGGTGGATGATGCTTAGGGAACAAATTTCACATTTGTTTCTGTTTAGGCATTTGCTGCAAAAGAAAGAAAAGATACTGTGAAGTACAAACTGATGATTGCAGGTCTTGCAAGGTCTGCATGAAAAGCATGACGTGTAATTAGCACAAGACTGCTGTGAATAAAGCACAAAGATCAAATGCTATGTCTGAATTTTGTGTGGCAAAGACCAAGAAGTTGCACAGATGAAGAGGGATAACATGAGAAAGAAATGTTTTCTGTACCAGCATTTAATAGTTACTAGTGCTTACAATCCAACAAACTTTTTAAGAACAGACAGTATTGCTTTTCTAATACTGAAAAAGGGAATGGTGCTATCAGTTCGTAGCTCAAAAGCTGAGTCATCAGCACCTTGAGGATTTCAAGGGAAAGCAGTGGTATCTGGCAAATATTTGGATTAGAGGGACCATTGGTGCCTTGATCCTTGTGTACTTACTACAAAAAAGGCTCCCAAGAGCTTTTTTTGTACTTACAAAACTACAGAAAATACTTTTATTTCTATTTCATACTACTTAGGCAAAATAGAGAAATAGGAGTTTTACCAGTTTTATGAGTTATAATTTCCATATTTATAGATTAAACTCAATAATTATGTATTTATATCATCGCCAGTAACTAATTTTTGTCTACCTAGCATAGTAAAATAATCAAGCTTGGCATGTTTAATATCTTTTTCTTATGACTAATTATCAAAGCGACAATATTCACTTATTTCAGTTTTATGCAGGGAAGTGGCATTATGGCAAAATAGTAATTTATCATTAATATGGGTAGTTGAGGAAGTTGTTTCTTCATTTTATAATCCTTTCCAATTGCATATTACATCGTATTAATAACATGTTACACTGCTATTGTTACAGCTACTTTTGGGCAGTCAGGAGACATCCCAGTTTACAGTCCATATACTGTTTGATCCTTGGCACCCACTGAATGACTGCTTCTCTTCCTGGAACTAATTTGGAGAGTTAAAGGGATCAGGATCTTTGCCAGCATTTGTTTTACTATATTAAAGGATAAATAAGTGAATAAAATTGTGCTCTGGGAATTTTCAATTCAGACCACTATGAATGTGACATGTTCCTTGCTCCTGTCAAACCTTGGAAGTTTTTCTTTATATGCCAGAGTTCCTTAGCTGCAATATACATCTAGGCCAATAGTAGGAAGTTTTTGGACTGTGGCCTGTAACAAAATTTGCTGGTTATTTTCCACTTTGGGTTTTTTTCACTTTCTTGCTTAGAAAATACTATTGTGTATTTGTTAAAGACTTTGTGAAAACTTTTTGACTTCCAGCGAGAAAAAGGATTTTTACTTTTGACTAAAGTGGCATTTCCTGTTGCTGTGTATTTGCTCTT
>VWZT01008132.1:880919-902814 GCA_013397055.1 Pachycephala philippinensis
TACAAAAAAAAAGAAAACCTACCAAAAAAAAAAAAAGAAAAAGAAACCAACCAAATGAAAAAAACAACCCTCTACAGCACAGAACAGGTATGAGTCATGAATATGTTATTGAACATCTGATTTATGAAAAGTTCTCCTGCACTTCTCTGCATTTTTGGCTTTTTTTCCTCCTGTCTGGTTGTATGACTGTGGTTTTAACTTCTATCATTTACTAATGGATTGGTAACTACTGTCACTCTGCCGTTTTCTCTGAGCAACATAAAGCTGCTACAACAGTCCTGGACCCCAGTGTAGTTCATTCAGTCTGAATTTCAGCACAGTTACTTTAAAAGGAAAAATCCATATAAAATCCTTTCCAGTAGGATCACACTTATTTCAGTAGGGCTGGAATTGTTTGATGATGTTGACGTGTACATACCACTTCACTGTGCCATCTCCCATACATTGCAATGTAGATTATGTACCAGAGAGGATTTTAACTATTGCTATTGTTTTTGTAATATCTCCCTGGGTAAAGGTTGCCAGTAACACGAAATGCATGAATACTCCAAACTGACAAAAGGCTGTTAAGCTCACTAAGACTGCTGTGGAAAGATGTAATTTCAAGCAATAGGTTTGGAGGTTCCAAGTACTTGGGTCCTAGCGTTTCAGTGTCAAATGGGGGAATGTAATTTACTGGATTCACTTGTATAAATTTTATATAACGTGTGTGTTCTTATAAAATGAAAGCTAGAAAGTAAATGTTGATGGGACTCTTTTGCTTGTACGAAAGGCTACAGCTGAATTAGGTAAATCTTGTTGAAAACCTTGTTCAAAGGAAAAAGATTTTAAGACCCAGTTGTTAATCTGGAATAATTCTGAAGAACTTTACTGAAGCCTACAGAAGATGCATGAATTTATACTTTCCTGGAGTATGGACTACCTTTTATAAAGGCTTAGAATATAACCTGGTGAAATAAGAATTCGGCAAAAAGATATTTCTATAAAATCAATCTGTTTCATATGGTCAGCCTCTTTAAAGACTGAGTGTTTAACAATTCGATTCTCTTACTATTTATAGTTCTCTTCAGACCATGGGCCATCAAGTAATGACAAGAATTTTTTCTTGAGTTACTCTGAACTGACTATGGTTGCCAAGATATTAAAGGGTTTATGGCACTTGATGACTTGATTTTACTCATGATTTTAAAATGATGTTTTATATCCACTACTCAAGAGTCTGACTAAACTTGCATGCATCTACTGTTGAGATGTAAAATTGTGAGCACTAGATATATGTTGCCACAAAGAAAAGAATATTTAAAGTGATTTAGGTTTGGTCGTTTTGTTTTGGTTTTTTTTTTTTAAATTCAAGATAATTTAAAAAAATAGTGCTTAATAGGGCAGAAGTGCTTCACTGCTGCCTAGAGACAATATGGAAAAGCACATTATTTGTGTAAGGGTTCTCTGAGGGGAGAAATGCATTAGTTTGAGGAATCGATGCTTGTTTCTGCAAGATTATTATGGTAAAGGCTTTGCAGAGAATTTTAATGTGTGTCACATACTTTCCAAAAGAAGGCAAACTGTGATCGACTGGAATAGCTTGGTGTCTCCAGGTATTGTAATATTATGCTGTGGTTTTTTGTTTGTTTGCTTTTTTCTCTCAAGTGCTTCAAATATTTCGTAATTGAATAATATGGCTTATAGACTCCAGCAAGTAAAAGTGTAAAAGGAAGATTTTCAAACAGAATACACACCTTTCAAACTGTGCAGGAGATAAGCTGCCTGGGCACTGTCCAGTAAGGCATTTAAGGATGCTGCTTTATACACCTAGCAATTCCCTCACCTCGTGTTTTAGGTATGAAATCACTTGCACTAGGAGGACTACTTGGGTACTTAACTTTATTAGCATGCTTAAGTTCTTTGCTAGATTGGGATAAGTTTAAGGAACCAAGCCCAAAAAAATGCTTTCTTTAGGGAGACAGTTCTCCACTTTGGGAGGGGGATGTGGCCACATATTGTTTGTCTATAGAATGAAGTAGAAATTTTGTGGATGCTACAAGAAGAATTTCTGTAAGAAAAACAGATCAAATGTTAAAAAATGGATGCATGGATGTACCTGCTGTTTTTATTTTAGTTTGATCCTTTTAGAGTTTTAATTAGTTGCTTTAAAGGATACCTTAAAAATGTGTCATGAATGATCCTTAAGCAATATCTATCCACTGTTGCATGATTAATACATTTCTAAACTAGGAGATTAGATGTGGTGTTCAATGTGTGATGAACTGTGAATTGTCGAGAGAGAGGCTTTTAATATTAAAAATGCAAAAAAGAGCATAATTTTGTAATGAATAATATTCAGATCTGTTTCAGATAATATCATGGTATATTAAGAAAAAATAGAAGTACAACCATCTTCAGTGATTTTCTTTCTTTTCAAGTTTGTTTCTTGGAAATGGAAAATATTAATCTGTTGGAAAAATGCTTTCATTCAAAAAATAGATTCTTCTATGAACATGGAATCTGATTCTTATCTTCCTTTTAGTGATGGTAATTGTAAAATGCTTTACCCAAGTGTGGACTGTGAAAAGACACTGGAGAGCCGTGATCCACAGCATATTGGCAGGAAACTGAGGAAATCTAGTGAAAAAAACACAATAACTAGATAAAATGTTTTGCTTAGTGAAGAAAAGCTTTTAACATTTTGTAAAAATATGTAGATATATAGAAAGTATGAGTTTTAGGAGATGGGAAAAAGTTCAGGCATCAAATAATATGGTAACAAGATAGGCATTGCGTGATGGAAGAAAATCTGTAAAGTGCCACATATGTGTAGTATTTTAGTGCTTTGTGTTTCCATGTTGGTTGATATTAATACATCTGGGAAACAAAATCCAAAGTAGAGAGTACTTGTAAAGAAAAAAAAGTACTTTAAACCTATTACTAACCCTGGTACTATGTATATGAGTTAAGAAACCAGGTCAGTAATGGAATTAAGCATTATTACACACCTATATACATCTACTTCCGGGTTTACATACTAAAACTCCTTTCAAACCATATAAAAAATCATGAAGTTCAAGTGCTCACAAAAGGATATGTGAACATATGTAAGTATAGAACCTGAAATTCGCACTTTGCTGGTACAACTTTGTCAGGTAGACAAGCCCTGGCTAACTTTGTAGTAGAAGTTAAAATGACATGGTGGGACAAGATTTGTAGCTGTAATTTCATCACCATTTAAGCAACAGAGGTTATTTTCAAATCAGTCCAAGCTGATACAGAGTGGTTAGCTCATTCTAAGAAAAAGTCACAGGCAAAATGACGATGCTTAGCAGACAAGTGGAAAGTAAGAGGTCACAAATGCACAGACAAAAGAGCATGTATTTTGTTAAGGACATTAGAAGCAGGAGGGCAAGAAGTGCTGGTTAACAGCTCTGCAGTGTCCTTACTTTTTGTACTTCATCATTATATTCTGGAGTAGCCAAGGCTGCACCTTACTGGTGATGATTCACCAGTATGTCAAAAGAAATTGGTCACAAGGAATGAAGAAAGTAAAGTGCTGTAAAAATCAGCCCCTAATGACAGTGTTCTGCCTTACTTAAATGGTCAGAAGGTTCTACATGTTGCACATCTTTTAAAATTTATTTTAGACATTAACACTCAACCTAGGAATTAGGTTATTTTAAAGTTTACTTCTGTATTTATGAAAGTGTTAGGGGAAAAAACAGGCCAAAACATGATTTTAATAAGAGGAGGGTTTAGTTCTTGAGTAATGGAACTATGATGTATAAAAATTACCCTGTTCAGATTAATTTAAAGCAAGTATATTTTTCCAAGGTACACTTAAAAAAAAAAAAATTGATGTAAGTATGACCGATAGTCGCTGCAATAATTTCTGTCAAGGAGAGCAGAACCAAAACCATTCTGTACTAAAAGTTGAAAACACAAGTTCATAACTTCCTGTGAGGGAAATCAGGTCTAGTTTCTGCAGCTGTTGTCCACAGATGTTAAAATAAACAGTGCTTGGTTTACGTGCATAATATTTGTATTCTTGAAAGAACATATAAATCAAATTTTTCCTTTGGAGGTGTTAAAGTTGGCTGCTTTGTTAACAAAAGCGAATGCCCCTGCTATTCCCACCAGGGCTTGGGCTCCTGCTAGTCACCTCTTAAAGTAATTAGTTTCTCACATTTACAACTGAGACCTCATCTGAGATGAATTTATCCTTGCAACATCCCTGTTGAGATCTGGTGATCCAGACCTGAGTTTATCCCCAAATCATTTTAAATGTTGTTGATCTGCAGGAGCCCTGAGAGACTAATTCTCCCTTCCTGCATAGAGGAATCATACTGCTTTTCTTGCCTGTTGGGTTTTATGCATGAGAAATAGGGCAAATTTTACCCATAGGGTTTGCCTTTTTACTTTTCAGAAAAGATGAAAACTTGTTACTGAGCATATTTTAAAGTCATTCTTGTATCCTTTTTCTAAGGTAGATTTTTCCTGTAGAAAGCAAGGGGTAATAAAAATTTTATTTTAAAAGAACGAATGCTATAGATGTGAAATGGTGCCAATAATGTCAGTGTTGTGTGATAGGATTTTGAAAAATGAAATAATATACTCAAAGCAATTAACAAACATCAGATTTTCATTCTAGATGCTGAATGTGGTTAGAAACTGTAAATGAATAATTCTTCATTCCAGCTGTTCTGGGAGCAGGTTTTCATGCACCATAGCCATACTAAGCATAACTTTACTGCTATTTATTTGCACAGCCCATCAAAACAGCATTTTGATTAATAGGCTTTACTCTGTTAGAGAATCACACAGTTATAAACTATGGGTCTCTTTATTAAAACAGAGAAGTCTAAATCTGTAATGTATGGTAACATCTCCAGTGATTCTGTTTGAACCAAAAAATAGTCTTTGGACAAATTCTTATTAAGGTTCTATTTAGCAATAATATTTCAAGATGCATTTTGGTACTTTGTTTCGTGGAATAGACTGTTTTTATGTGAATAGTTTGCAGTGGTAATTGCAACAGGAGCTAAAGTTTATTGCCTTCCAATTCTCTAGCGTAGTGTGTTTTCACTCATTTAAAAGTGGTTTGTTTATTGTTTGGGGTTTTTTGTTTTCTTTTATATCAGTTTCAAACCCTACTAAAAGAAAAAAGAAAATCTTCTGGCATATTTTTTTCATGGTGAACTGTCTCTGCTGACAGTACACTGAAGAAACTACTTTTATTAGGAAAGTGAGAAATGTAGCAGCCTTACAAAAAAAAAAATCATGGACAAGCTCTTGGCATTGCCTGGGATATTTCAGGTTTTAATGCTAATCTACTGGGAACTGTTTTCAATTAATCACTAGTCACACCCAAGTGATAAAGATTTTTTGTGCTGTTTTCCTTCCTGTTGATTATGTGATCCTTAAACTACCATTTAAAGTAGTGCTGTCAGTTTGGAGATGGGAATTAAAAGTTTTACACAGAATTTTTCTCCATGTACTTTTTCTTAATGTTAACTGTATAAAAGAGCTTTTGTGTGAATGTGCTTCTAGGGCTTTAATCATTCATGTGCTTGCTTGGAAGCATCAGCCTCTCACTTGATCATGTATTATCCAAGTGACAGTAAGTAATTTCCATATTAACTTTCCCATTTGCTTAGGATAGTTTTATGAATGACTGTTGTGTTGATTCTCCCCTACTCCTTCTCTCCCTTCTCCCAACTCTTCTTTTTTTTATGCACAGAGGTTAGCTGAGAGCCTGCCTCCTAATACACTTGTGCTCTGCCTAGAAAGCTAGGGCTTCCCTTGTCATGGAAGCTAAAGTTTTATGCCATTAACTGTTTCTGCTCATTCATAGATGCAATGAGTAGAGAATTGCAAATGTGTTGGGATATCTGCATCCCTTTTTGCTTTGTGCTAAGTCTTTATTCTTCGTTGTTTCCTTTGTCATCTGTTGCTTCACTGCAAATAGAAAAGATGTACCATACAAATGGAAAAAAAAACTTCTTTAGATGTGTAAAGTCATGGAAAAAAGGGTGATTGACACTCATTTAGTCAATCATTCTGTCCCTGGAAATCATCATATCTTCATCCATCTTACTTGCAAGATCTTGAAAGCCTCTGATGTTGGAGACTGTTTAACATTTCCAGGCAATCTGTTACTGTACTTCAGTGTGTTTGTCAGTAGGACATACACACGTGTATCTATATACCTATGAGTATGATCATACATCCAGGCAACTTAAAACTCCTTCACAGCATTTAAAGGCCCCCTTGCTACTTGTCTGCAGTGGATTGAGAGAGCAGTTAATTCTCCTGATTGATGCAGCCTTTTTACATGATTAAATCTGTTATATCTCCAATTGACGTCTTATGAACCGGCCAGCCCCTCTCCTTCATGTAATTTTATCACAAAGATGGAAATACCAGGGCATATTAGGTTTCAAATTGTGAGGTTTGTTTTTGTTTTAATTACTATTATCACAAAGCTGGGAGGAGCCACCAGTCCCCCAGAGGGCTGTGCAGTCCTTCAGAAGGACCTTGACAGGTTGGACAGATGAGCAGAGAACTGTTTGAAATTCAGTACAGGCAAATGTGGGGTCCTGCACCTTGGGAAGAATAATCCCAAGCCACTAGTACAGGCTGGGGGCTGACCTCCTGGAAAGCAGCTCTGGAGAGAAGTACCTGGGGGACAACAAGCATCCCTGAGCCAGCAGTGTGCCTTTGTGGCCAAGAAGGCCAACAGTATCCTGGGGTGCAATGAAAGAGCATTCCCAGCAGGTCGAGGGAGGTGATCCTGCCTCTCTACTCAGCCCTGGAAGAGCTTGCCCCAAGAGGTTGTGGAGTCTCTGTCTCCACAACTGGAGATATACAGGAACTGTCTGGACACAATCCTGTGCAATGAGCTCTAGAATGACCCTGCCTGAGCAGGGAGGTTGGACCACATGACCCACTGTGGTTCCTTCCAACCTGACCCATTCTGTGATTATTTTAGTACTCATTCTCTGAAAACAGTGCTATATTATAGTAATTTGGTTATTATTAAAACATTGACAAGCTATTTGTAAAATTTGACTTCAGAAGTAACAATATACAGGTTAATCTCTTTGATCGAAGATCTTGGGGTTTCTTTAAGAGATTCTTCTTGACTTGGTTATTGTAATTATATTTGCAAAAATTAGAATTTTAGCACAGAGAATAATGATGTGTTTCTTGGCATTTATTTATGCATACACACATGCATGCAATGTGGTGTATATTGCTTCATTTTCATATTGAGTTGGACCATTAGTGAGTCTGAAAACAGAGAAGTATAATCTATGTGCTTCTTTCTCCTAGAGTAATTTATATTATTAAATGCTGGCTCCTTGTTCCAGTGGTGTCTTGAGCAAGTGCAGCAGATGAGGCACCAGGCACTTTATGGACATGAGGTTTCAGAGCTCATTTACAGCACCTGGTTTCCTTATCAGGCCCCTGCTCCTCCTGGACTTCCCGGCTCCCCTGTGTCTGGGAGCCAACAGCACCAGGCAAAGTGAGGGGGTGTCAGTGGTGCTGGGGAGCCATGTCTGGGAGGTGGAGGAACATAGCACAGGCACATCACTGCTGTGTTTGTACACCTCAGCACCCACCTTCCCCCAGATGACATCCTCTCACTGTATGAAGAATTATTCTTTAGAGGCTTGCCTTTCTTATGCTAATCAACAGAGCTGATGTTATATTCTCCCCCATTTGCTTTTATCATCATCTGCTTAGCTTATTTTCCTCTAGCATCAAACTCTCTCCGGCTTTAATTCTTCTCTCACGCAGATAAATCGAAAGCTCCAATTATTTACAGCGTGAGAGGAGGAGGGAGGAAGCACATTAATTTATAAATCATTTTAAATTTACTATTCATTAAAGGTGGAGTATGAAGAGCTCTGGCCTCCATCCACTCAGCATGGCCAGAAAACAACAGACCTGTTTAGTCAGAAGCAGTGCCAACTATTCCAATCTCTTACAGCAGTCTTGTTCTGCAGGGACCACCTGAAAGATGAGGTCTGCCTTTCCCCGACCCTGCACAGTTTGTGGCTTTGCTGCTGGAAAAGTCAATATCCCTTCTAGTTCTTAAATGGAGGCTTTTTTCTTTCTAGGGGACTGGGTCATGACTGTCAGTGTGTTTTGCCAAGATCAGAGAATCCCCTCATTTTTGCTTTTGGGAGTGGTAGTCTGGGAGTGATGTCCAGGAAGCAGACATTGGAATATTTCTTATAGGATATTAAGACTGCCAGTGGGGTTGTTCAGTGGAACTGGGAGGTGGGGGGAAGAAATTAGCACATGTTCTTAAACCATTTGCCATCAAATTATAGAAGACCAGATGAGCAATTTTCTGAGATGAGCAATGTGTAATGAACATGTGTGGAAAGGAGAACATGTGAGTACTACCATGGCTGTGGTTAAGATATGAACCAAGGAGCACAGTGGTAGGAATGGTTACTGAAAATATTTGCTAATAGAACATGGAAGAAATACTTCAAAATTACAAGCGGGCAAATTTCTTTCTATTGGGTTTGTGTGGCAAGGTTTTAGTAGTGGGAGGGCTACAGGGTTGGATTCTGTGAGAAGCTGCCAGAAGCTTCTCCTGTGATTGACAGAGACAATACCAAGCTCCAAGATGGACCCACTGCTGGTCAAAACTCAGCAACAGCTAGAGTTCTTCAGGGTCAGGGAAGAAGGAGGGGTTGACAGAGACAATACCAAGCTCCAAGATGGACCCACTGCTGGTCAAAACTCAGCAACAGCTGGAGTTCTTCAGGGTCAGGGAAGAAGGAGGGGGAGGAGGTGCCCCAGACACTGGAGCAGGGATTGCCCTGCCGCCTGTGGTGCAGACCACGGTGAGTCACCTGTTCCCCTGCAGCCCATGGAGGTCCATGGGGGAGCAGAGATCCACCTGCAGCCCATGGAGGACCCCGCCCCAGATCAAGTGGATGCTCAGAGAAGGCTGTGACCCAGGAGAAGTCCATGGGTCAGTATCTGTGGGCCCATGGAGAGAGGACTCCACACTGGAGCAGGTTTGCTGGCAGGACTTGTGACCCCAGGAGGAACCTGCGCTGGAGCAGTTTGTGACAAACTGCAGCCTGTGGAAATGACTCACACTGAAGGAGCTGGTGGAGGACTATCCCATCTATTAGGGACCCCGTGCTGGAGTGAGAGAAGCATGTAAGGAGTCCTCCTGCTGAGGAGGAAGGAGTGCCAGAGACAATACATGATAAACTGACTGCAGATCCCATGCATTCCCATCCCCCTGCATGGTTGGTGGGGAGGAGGTATCGAATCAGCAGTGAGGTTGAGCCTAGGAAGAAGGAAGAGGTGGAGGCAAGGTGTTTTATGATTTAGTTTTTATTTTTCATTTTCCTACTAAGGTTTGATTGGTGATAAATTAATTTCCCCAAGCTGAGTCTGTTTTGCACATGATGGTAACTGCTGAGTGATCTTTCCCTGTTGTTATCTTGGGCCGTGAACCTTTCTTTATACTTTCCTCTCCCTTGTCCAGCTGAGGAGGGCAGTGATAAGCACCTTTGGTGTTCACCTGGCATCCAGCTGGGGTAAATCCACCACAGTCCTGTAACATATGGAATAAAATTAGGAATATATAGCTTGCATGTGTAAGGAGCATAGGTGGATTGAAGTGAACAGCTATTTTCCACCTGGGTTTCACACAAATCCCAGAAGACATTAAGAAAGATATAGCAGAAATGATCATCAGCCTTGGTATATGCAGTATGCTTATATCTAGATAGCTGTGTGGGCTTGTGCAAAAGATCGAAGACGTGCATGCCACTTTGAGAGAAAATGCTGGGAACCTGTGCCCTCTTGGCAGCTTTCTTAGACTGGGTCCTGATTCTGGCAGCAGCTGGTGGCAGTGGCAGGGAGATGTCTGCCAGCCCCACACCCGTGCGTGAGCTGTGTAGTACATGTGGACATGCTGTGTAGTCAAATTGCAACCTTGAAACATGAAAATGCATGATACCAGCTCTGGTGTTACTCGTGCTGGTGATCGCTGTGACACTCTGGTTCCTTCTTCCCACCTTTAGGTCTATGCCAAAATGAGTTTTAATTATTGTATTTGCTTTGGGGTAGTCTCTTCAATGGCGATACGCCAGAATCTAGGCTACCAATGCCTATCCAGTTTTCCAGGCCTTTTCTTAAATGATTCTTCTCTGTCTCAGCCTTTCATGTGGGTGATGGTGAGGGATGGCCAGAGCCATGCTCTGTAGCAGTTAAAACTAATTTTTAAATTACTTGGATTTGCAACATTTCATCTCTAAAGAAGCTTGGAAATTAATACAGGGACAGGTGCAGTCTTCCAAATTCAGCTGAGTTCACTGCAGACAATACCCCCCCAACTGCTGGTTGATGTTGAGTGCCTAACTTTTACCACCCTTGGAGCTCTACAGTTTAAAATTGGCTGAGCTGGTTCATTTGTGTCTGCTGATAAGGTAAACGAGGCGTGCTGGTGAGATCTCTCCCTCCAGAGTTGTGAGCTGCATAAAGGACCTCTAGAGAGGAGATAAGCATGCAAGAACACCTTCTCCCTCTTTAGTCCACATGCACTTATGGTCTTCCACTCACACGTGGCTCTTGGTAAGTAGGGAATTCTTGTTGAATGACTGAGGGATGCTACACATTTGTGCCATGTGGTTCTGAAACTGGTCCTTTTTGTGTGTAGAAGCCTTTGGGAAAAGCAGTGTGAAATGGGGATCATCTCAATGCTGAGACATACTGGTACCACTCTCACTGAATCAGTTCTATGAAAATGAGTTTCTGTGGTATATTCTTTACAAGAGCCTCCTTTGCAACTGTACTTTAATAATTTTTTCGCCTCTCTCCCCATGAACAAGAACAAAATATGTAAATAATGCTCTGGCAAATGGAGCAGTGGATTCTGTGGGAGTTTTAAGCCTAGATATCTAGTGCAGGAAGAGAGCTTTGCAACTCAAACAGTGCACCACGCTTTTCTAGATGGGTCCCTGTAGTGTCATAATAGGAAAAGAATGACCTGCAGTGGACAGCAGGGGTTTTCCATGAGGTTTAAGTACTGCAACCTGTAACTGCTGGTATTTTTAGAATGCTGTTGACCTCGGTGAGAATTTTTGCACACTTTAAGTACAGAATACTCTTAAATACTTTGCAAGATAAAAGGGGTAGTATGTTCAGCATCCAGTAATTTCAAATCTTGGATCAGTACTAATACTGCACAAATCCTTTTGTTTGGTTTGAGTATTTTGAGTGCCAGACTATTTCTTTGAGGATATGAATGGGAAGTGGTTTTCAGCCTATATTTTGGGAATTGTGCTTTTGTTTTAATAACGTGAATGCTGAGGTGCAAAAGGACTCATTTGGAAATAAGTGAGTAAACTGTTGGGGGAAGTCAGAGTATTTTCTTAAAGTGAGGTTTTAGGGTGCAAACATGTAGTTAATGAACAGCTAATTCTCAGCTGACAAGGTGAGAATTTCTATAGAAAAATGTGCATTAGAGGGTGTGTTAGACTGTAGTTTTGCAGCATCTTATTTTAAAACTAAATTGCTAGTCCTGGTCATCTTATAAATGTTGTTAGAGAATTGGTGTAGAAGTATTATTATTGCTATTTTCTTTCTTTTAGATGGCAGTCTAAATAGAACAAATTATCAGCCATAGTCCCCATTAGAGACAGGGAAAGTGGGGGAGGTAACTATTTTCATGTACTGAATGAGCTTTAAAAGTTACTGTATTAGTTCTCATTTTAGCTAGTTCATTTAGACCTGGAAGTTATTTATGCCAACACACATAATTGATCTTATAAGTATGTAGTACGTCAGGACCAAAAGCTGGAATGTTCTTTTCCATTGTAAGGAAAGGACTTCCTATGCTTTTATATAAAATTTGAAAGTCTGATAAGACGACAAATGTGAATATATTGTATTTTATAACTAATTTTACTGGAAACATCAATTGTATGGAAGTGTACTGACAGAAATCACTGTCTGTGCTGATAGAAAGCAAATTATAAAATTTTTAAACGTCATGAAGTTCAAAGCAGAAATCTAATTGACAGCCAACAGCAAAAACTTCTGTTTTAAAACACTGAATTATAAATTCTGAAGAAAATTAATATATATGGAAACAAAATTGTTTACTACAGGAACTAATACAGAGAGTGTGTCTTACAAGATTTGCCCATTACTGCCAGTTTTTATCAGTTCTACATTCAATTTCCACAAACTAACCATAGATAAGTCCAAATAGTAAATTTTCACCATCCAAAACTACCCAAGTTTTAAAAGAAATCATTAGAAAGAAACTACATTTTTAGAGGTGGCATTTTAATCATGTTCTCTAAAGGTTTTGTTAAATCAGGACTTTTAATTTACCATTTTGCTTATGCAGGCAAAACCAACAAATCTCTTCCAGAGCTGATGTTACCCATTAAAACTGATTTAATATAACAATTCAAAACTACTTAAGGGGTGGGTGAAGCTTCTGTCTCCCACTGCCTCGATCTTACACCTTGTGGACTTCCCCCTTGTTTGCTCTGGAACATGTTGTTGGCTTTACTGGGCGCAAATCAGCTCATTAACTTTTTTCAGCTTTTCTGTTCAATGTTATTACTTTAAAGTTTTGTTTCAATGCAAACCATTCTGTGATCCTGTGAAATTCTGAATTTTAAGAGACTGTATTTTGGGAGGTTGCTTTTACTTGTTCCCTCTACCCTTCTTTATTCTTTTACCCCTTCTTTGCTACTACTGTACAGGTGCCTAACTGTAAGTGCTGCTGTCTGCAGTACAACTCCTTTGTCTTCTGAAGCCCCTCCGAATTTGAGGCACCAACCCATATTCCTTCTGTAGGCTTCCTTGAACTACTGTTGCTGTTCTGTCCCTTGAGCTGCTGTGTTTTAATCTGATGAGCATAAATAGCATTTGGAAGAGCATTTCTGGGTTTTGAGACTCATTCCTGAGGAACATAAGCTCTGTGTAATACCCCTTCTCATGGAAGGGTTTCATGAGACACTGATCTGGCACTAGCTCACACGTTGCTCAGCTGACTGAATGACTGGCTGCCAACAGAAGAAAGAAATTTCTCTTCCCACTCTTGTCTGAGCTATCCTACCCAGAGGGCTGTGGAGGTCCCAAAGGAAAAGCAGCAGAAATTCATCCGAGGAAATGTGGCAAATTTTGAGGGTAGATGGATACATAGAATTCAAACACTTTATTAAAAAATAATAGATAAAAGCAAGTGTCGGTAAACAACAACATTTGTTGAGGTATAAGGGTATAAGGAGCAGAGTGGGTCCAAAAAGGTGGGTGAAAACCAGGCATGGTAGGTTTCCATGATATAGAGCCATTAGCTCAACTTCAGGAGACACTACAGCTGAAGAGAATGCTCTTGCATCTCCAAAGCAGCATTTTGCAAGGTAGAGTGCTCACTATAGCAGGAGGCAAAGAGATCCAAGAAACAGCAAAAAAAGAAAATCCTGCAAATTAAATCTTTCCTTTATATTTACCACTCTGACTCATTCATAAT
This sequence comes from Pachycephala philippinensis, assembly GCA_013397055.1. Classification (NCBI taxonomy): domain Eukaryota; kingdom Metazoa; phylum Chordata; class Aves; order Passeriformes; genus Pachycephala; species Pachycephala philippinensis. Next base: position 894,439 of record VWZT01008132.1, read on the forward strand.
AATATTTTTTTCAGTGTTTGCAGATACTCACTCTCCAGTCTTCCTATTCATGCCTCATGTGCCCTGTCTGTACAATGCTCTCTGTGTAGAACTTGTACTTCAAGTAGTAAAAAGACATTCCCTTTGGTTATTATCTTTTCTGAATATCTCACTAGCTATGGGGACTTATTTTAGTAAAAGTATGAGGAAATAGCTGGGAGTATTTGTGTACTCATTTTCCATTCCTCTTAACTCTCTCTATTTCTTCTTTTTAAAAAAAAAATTATGATGGTCATCTACTGCTTTAAGCTTATTCACATAGCGAAGATTTATATGGATTGTGCTGTCCCACTGTTCAGATTTTTCTTACTTTAAAGTGTAACCATTCTGGTGAATCATGTCCCCTTTTCTATCTTGAGAGACAATGGAGCGCAAGATATTTTGAAATTTGGGGAATGAAATACTGGCAACAGAGACCCTTGAAATCGAGGTGACATTCAGAAATAGAAACAGAGTTGGCGATTTTATTTTATATGCATATATATACATTTCTGTGTGCATGTACATGTATGTTTACACATATACATAACTTTTTAAAAGTTATAGACACGAGCACCGTACACGTAGACACAGGACTGCTAATTTGTGACAAACCTTAATGACCTGACATGGTCAGCAGCTCTGAATATAACCTCCAAATCACATGGGCTTACTTCATGACCTTGCTCTTCAAGTGAAACAAAGAAAAGAAAAAAGAGTGTTTAGAATAGAAGGCAAATGTTTTCAAAAGGAGCTTTGGATGAGCAGTACCTCTGAAATTTAGAGACTGGAATAATTTATGCTTTTCTAATGATAGATTTGAATTAGTTTAGTTTAGGTATTTGAATTGGAATATTTGTCTTAGTCTTCCTTTATCTCTCCAAGATATATGCTAGCACATTTTTCAATTAAAAAGAAAGACTCTTGGGCTGAGTTGTTAAATTTCAGCATAAATTTTTATTCTGAAATTTTAAGCCCCCAAAAATAGCAAGGGGAAACATTATAACTATCTGACACTACCTTATCTGTATAGCTGAGAACAGCATCACTACAATAAAAGAAGATAGCAGTGTCTCCCATTGATTGTTGTTTGATGAATGTAAAGCAATTTACTGGAATGCAATTAGCATTTGCAATCGCATTACCGTGGGGAATTTTTTTATGCTGGCTCTGAATTGAAAAATCTATACATTTTCTGTCCATGAGTCACTTCTTAGGAAGCTTTCTTTCTTGTTTCTTTTTTTTTTCTTTGGGTTTTGGTTTGGTTGGGTTTTTTTTTTTTTTCCCCCATGTTTCAGAGCTATAATTTGTGGAATGCTTAAAGGAAGTAAACCTAGAATTTTTATGTTTAAAATATGCCAAAGGACAAATTGTACAGTATATCTACTGCAGTGGATGACTTGGATTAAAATTTGTAAGGCTGTGCATTGCTGAATTAGTTTTTCAGGGTTTTTATAGGAAGAAATACATCTCTTGGAAAACAAATGGCTTCTGCATAGGAATATCTTAGCAACCTTGAAATAGTTTTATAAATGTATGAATTAAGAAGCTTGAAGTACAAAGATTAAATAAGCAAAGCAATGTGCTGAAACAATAAAACCTGTGTATGATGATAGAGTAACAATAGTGCTAAAAGGAAAAATGCTACCTTTTAATATTCAGATTTCCAACAAGAAATGTGCATGCGTGCAAGTGCTCAGTTAGACACACTGTCCTGTCTGCACTTTAAATGGGTGTAAATTTAATGATTTTTACATCACAGAAAGTATATAGAGATTTTAGAAAAAAACCCACACGAATGTGTTGATTCACAGTTTGGATTTTCTGTGGACATCTAAGTGAATGATTGTCAGTGCTACAGGAGAAATCAATCCCAGCTGATATGGAGAAGGTATCAATGAAAAATCTACATGTGCTGAAAGGGATAGTCAACATCCTTCTGATGTTGACACCTGCAGACAATAGCAATTATGGTCTGTACGGTGCTTTTTAATGATTTCTGTGTGTTATGGACCAAGCGCTGCTCAAGACAACTCAAAGACAACCATAGGGAATTATTTTTATAGAGATCTAGCTGGGAATGCCTGTTGCTTTAAAAACACACTTATTTTTAACACTATCAGCTAAAGTTGTCTTCCTGTAATGCCATAGAGTGTACCGTAACCACTTTAGGAGAAGTTTCTCTCTTATGTGTTTGACCTTAGAGGTCTTACAAGGTTCCATTGTCTATTGCATCTTGTATACCTTAATCTCTGTGAGGTCTAGAAAGAATTGCTACTGAATTTCTGGAGACTATATTAGCTTTACCAGTGGGACGTTATCTTCTGAGCTTTCTAAGCATTTTTATTTATTTTTAAATGAAAACCATGAAAGAAAGCAGAAACTTCTTAGTTCCTATTCCTGTTATGTTTTTATACATATAATAAAATGCTAGACCCTGTCGATTCTTCTTTTCCACTGAAAACTTCCTTCAATTTTAATGGGTACAGTGGTGTTTTTAACTGAGGTTGGCATTTATACTTTAGTGGAGTTGGAATTGTCTGTGTGCCCTGTCGCTACTTTGCTTAGGAAAAAAAGTTGTTATCCCCATTTATCCACATTCACTGCTGTGATCAGGCTGTGCACTGGCACATCTGCTATCTTAAGGAGAGGCTGGAGGTTTTGGGACACATTTTGTGCTGGTAATAAGCAAAGCACTGCATTTCCACCCTCCACTAGGGTGGCAGTGCACTGCCCACTTCCTTCAGATTTAACTCTGCTGCACTTTCATTTAGCATCAATAATCAGTTAATTACTTCATATTTTCACATTTTGTCCTTGAGGAAAAAGACTAGATACTTTTGCCACGTTGACACAGCCTCAAGTTTTCTGTTATTTTTATGAAGACCGAAATTGACCAGTATGAAGTGCAAGATGCAAGGAAGGAGGTAAAATTTTGACTGTATAAACAGAAGTCTTAATCATTTTCTAAAAATAATTTAAAAATAGATTTTCTCTTTCTCTGGCTGAAATACCAGAGACTTTGTGTTGCTGAGTTGCAAGGCTGGATATGTTCTTAAGACAATTATTAGTTTTCCTGAGGAGGGAGATTTGTATTCTTTATAAATTAACTTCTAAAGTTAACCTCTTTATGCCTCTCCTCTTCTGTATTGCAGTCTTCATCAGAATGCATTGCTGTACCCTTGATTGGCTATCCAAAGGGTGCTAAGGCTAAAAGGAGATTGTGACTTTGTCCAATATGGGGCAAAATGTTATTAAGTGTTGTTTTGCGTTTGTAAGGCTGGTCTGGTACTTTCGAATATATTCATCTAAATTCTGTCAGTATTCATCTGTCATTCTTCTGGAACACAAATATTTCCTGGGCTTTAGCAGAGTTCAGTGTTTGATCAAGAAACTACTGGGATTACACTGTGTGTAATACTGGTAATTTAGTGCTGGGTGGTATCTACCCAGTTTCCAGACTGGGGAAGATGCTATGCCACTGTTTTTGGTATTCTATAAGCAGTGACATATTGTGACCAGAGTGTTCCAGGCAGCTGTTGAAGTTACTCTGCTCCTGTGGGATCAATGCCTCCTGGTTCCTAATAACTTTGGCTTAAAAGGAATCAGTGCACCACAGGAGACAGGAGCCACTGTTTGTTGTGATATTGATTATTTGATTGCTGTTGTCTTGTCTTTGTGAAGGCAACAGTGCCTGTTCCGTGAAAGGATGGGACTTGTGGCTTCACACAGAGCCTTCTCATTGGGGCAAAGGCTGGTCTCTTGCACTGTACACAAGTTTGCTGACATTTTGGGAGCCTCTGCCTGTCTTGAAGGAAGTCAGTTATCAGTGGAAGCCCAGAGCCATTGTCTCACATGGACGCGAGAGTATAAAGATCATATGGGAGGGAATATGACAGGCAATTGCTCCTGTGCGTGCAGGAAGGAGGAGATCCTTCATGGTAGAATTTAGATGACTCCAGGAGCTCATAAAATGTCTTCCCACTTTCATGCGAGGCAGGCATCCTAACTTATGAGGTTTAGTGCCACTTTCCTTCCACCCACCCCATGCTCTTGAATCATTGTGTGCAAGGTTCCTTTCGACTTTTTTTGATTTTAAATCTTTTTCAGGACCTTTGCTAGAGGTTAAAGTGTGACAGCTTGCAGTGCCCTTGTAAGAAAGAAAGTCTGGGCTGAGACAAGGCAAGCTCTGTGCAGTGTTTTGATTTAATTCTGACTCTGGTTTTAAAATTGTTGGAAATAACTCAGAGGAAAGAATTGATTTTGGAGACCTTACGCCTCTCTACCAACTATTGTATCCTGTTCAAGCCAGGGAAGGCTCTTATACAAGCAGTTACCAGACCAGAGGTATTTCATGTGGAAGCTGGAGGACTTTCATTCAGGCTAAGTGCTCAAAACAGGCCAGTGAGTTTGGGTGTTTTAAGAAAAGATTGCAGCTAGTGAAGTTGGATTTGATAAAATATGCAAGCAAGACATTTAAAATATAGTTGGAAAATTATGAATTGCTTATCTTTCTGGGGTTAAAAGACCAAGTTTTGTGTGTTTTCGCCAGTGCAGACCGTAGTAGACAGGAGGAATAGTCATAATAGGTTACAGCTCCTTAAAAATGGTAAACTGTAAACATTCAGACATACGTTTAAAGCAGATTCTGAAACAAAGGAGGTAGCCCAGCCCCTCTAAAAGCGTGTTATTATCTCTGTGGGAACTTGGATTAATTTATAGAAATAAATAAACAAACTGCTGCACAGATTAGCATTACCCATCAGGACGACAGAGCAAACATTAGCAGTTCAACTCGTGGAATCAAATGTGCAATTTGAAAAAGGGACACTGAGGAAGAGATCAAGGAAGCTTCAGTCACAGCATTTTGTCCATAGCTGAGTCTTAGGAGTAACTTGGAAGGGAAATCTGAGCTCCATCTGTGAAAAGTCATGCATAACTTGAGGTCTCACTTGACTTTTTTCCTGATAATGAACTTTAAAGCTATCAAAAACAGAACAAGAGGCAAAAGAACCACCTTGGGATTTATTAATTAAAAGTCCTGAATGGGAGCAGTAAGTGCAGTTCATTTCAGAAGTACATTCACACCTTGTGTGTGCTTCCTCTCTTTCTGTCAACTATGTTTTCTTTAGTGCTATTGGAGTTACAAAAATATAGTGTTAATTCATAGATGAAACATAATTTTAGAAACTTGGTGTTAACACATTCGAAAGATAGCAGAATAATAACAGAAGACGGAGGACAAAGTGGAGGCAGGAAAGTGGTGTCCTTTAAAATCAGTGTGTACTAAAGTCACATCAGAAACTGAAGCAGCAGGAGCTTTTCTCAAGGGGAGGAGTGTCTCAAAGTGTATTTTACTAATGAGGTGAATGAAATAATGGCCACAGTTGAAGAAATTAGGCCACGAATGCAGAAACTAACATATTCAAGTTAGTTATCCAAACATGTGAAGAGAAATCTGGAAACAAGAAACTGGACTTTTTAAGGAGATGATGATGAAACACATTCAGAGTTGGAGAAAAAAGACGAGGCCTGCTGTTACTGTGGAAAGAGGACCTTGAAAGAACTGTTCTGAAGGGGAATGCCAATACCTCAGAATATGAGTCATGTTGAGTGCCTTGCAAAAAAAATTGCTAGGTAGAGGGACAAATCTGACATTTAACTTATAAGGAATAGTATGTACTTAGCTGTTGAATAAGAAGTAAATTATAGATAGGCAAGATCTCCAATGATTGATAAAATGGTAGTTTCCTGTTGATTTTTTGAGGATTCTTATTAGAGCACATATTCTTCATAAAGGATGGACTGAAGTCATCTTTTGTTTAGAAACAATGTCAGTGTGACCGTTTCTGTGGTACACAGTACACATGACAAGAGGTTAGATGGTTAGATATTCAAAGCTGCCTTAAGGACAGGGAAGTTAGGAGTGGCCCTCTGGGAAGACTGGTCTTCCTAATCTGCTTTGTGTTCCCCAAATTCACATCTCTATTGCATCATTTTATGTTCCATCTAAAGAGCCTCCTGCAGTGTGAACAAGAGGAAAAACAGCTGCTCACTTGGTACTGGGAATACCAGTAATTTTTACAGTGTTTCCCAGCTGTGGTTTATCTTCTGTGCTTTCTTTTTGCCTCTTTTGGAAAGATATACAAAGAATATCTGACTATTTGTCAGAGAATGAACTGCAGCTAAAAAGTATTAACAGCTTAATTTAGGAAGGTTGAAATTTCTGTATGTAAGTAACACTGACAAATGTCACTCCTAGCTCCACAATTCCTCACCATTTACGGCCATAATAACGTGCTAACCTCTGTTTTCACTTACGCAAGGCTGAATGTTATAGCATCCTAGTGGGTAGAAGAATTACTTTATCTGCAACTTTGATCGTATATTTGGTTTGCATAGCCAGGCTTTGGTAGCCAGTGGGCTACAAGGGTGGCTTCTGTGAAAATATCCTAGGAGCTTCTCCTCTGTCCGACACAGCCAATGCCAGCTGGCTCCAAGGTGGACCTGCCAATGCCAACCCCAACATCAGTGGTGGTTGTACCTCAGGGAAAGCATGTTACAGAAGGAGGAAAAGTTACTGTGTGGCAGCATGGGCAGCTGGAGAGAGGACTGACAGTATGCGAGAGGAACAACCCCTCAGATCCTTCCGTCAGTGGAAAAGGACGAGAAGGAATCGCACCAGGTGCAGGAGCTGAGATTCCCCTGCAGCCCCTGCCGCAGACCATGGTGAGGCAGCTGTGCCATGGAGATCCATGGCGGAGCAGAGATCCACCTGCAGCCCCTGGAGGGCCCCACGGCAGAGCAGGTGGGTGCCCAGAGGAGGCTGTGCTGCTGTGGGAAGCCTGCGCTGGAACAGGCTCCTGGCAGGATCTGTGGACCCACGGAGAGAGGAGCCCACACCAGAGCAGGTTTGCTGGCAGGACTTGTGACCCTGTGGGGGACACCCACTGGAGCAGTCTGTTCCTGAAGGACTGCACCCTGTGGAAAGGACCCAAGCTGGAGCAGTTTGTGAGTGGCTGCAGCCCGTGGGAAGGACTCACATTGGAGAAGTTGGTGGGGGATTGTCTCCTGTGGGAGGGAACCCATGCAGGAGCAGGGAAATTGTGTGAAGAGTCCTCCCTCTGTGGAGGAAGGAGCCGCAAAGATAATGCACGATGAGCTGACCACAACCCCCATTACCCAAAAGAGAAGCATACATGCCTGAATTGTCATCTCCTAAAGGATCGTGGAACAGGTGGAAATCTCTTAATCAATGTTGAAGCAACAATAAAAGATAGAACAATATTGCACAGACATGAAGGGGAGGCAGGGGCACAGCAGAATGCTGCAACTATGTTTAGTCTTTACACAGTAGGTGTCTGCAGAGGACGTGGAAGGAGACTCAAGGTGTGCTCCAAGTAACTGAGGAATTTTTTTAGGAAATGAGTTTCACTGAGACTTCCTTGAATTCTTGTATTTGGTTATAAAACAAATGAAATCAGTAGTAGCCACTCCTTCTCTGAAAAAAGCTGCATGTTTGCTAGATTTTTCTAATGAATTTTCTGTAAGCATGGAAAGATGCACTAGTATGAACATAAACAAAGGCTCTTGGAAGGGATATAGCTTCAGAGATTGAGGATCATTAATAATAAAGGATGACTGAGATAATCTTTGACATAATACTGGTTTTCTTATGGTTTCCAGGGTAAAAGTTCCTAATAAAAATAAAGTAATGAAAAGACCAATATAATCAGTTGGTTGTAGTTGAACTTGAAAATGTGCTTGATTCTCAGTTTGTGATGGGTTTGGTTTCTTGGGTTTTTTTGCTGTTTTTTGTTTTGTTTTGTTTTTTTTTTTTTTTTAGTATATCAAAAGCTTTTCACAGCTTCAAAGGTTTTAGGATTTAATTTTGTTTATTGTAAGGGTTACTACTTTAATTCCAGTTTGAGCTCTGTTTCATATCTTAATGACTGAAAAGACATGTGCCTTAGTTGTCCTTGGTCTAAGTAGTATGAATCATATGAATATGTAATATGAATATCATATGAATTTCAGAAATAAGAAAATATACATATCATTATCCAATATATAATAGGATTGATCACTGTGTAGCAACGAAATGAAAAACACGCTTTAGTGTCCAGGTTCTTGAGCTTCTATATAGCTTAAAAAAATAATTTCTACTTTGATTACAAACTAGAAAATTCTGGTTCCTTTGGGGTTTTATACTTCATTAAATGTAATCTACTGCTACAAGAGTATAAGATCACACCACTTGAAATGTGTTTGGGTTTTGGTTTTGTTTGGGTTTTTTTCCTGTAATATTAAAATTGTGTTTCAGTGTTCTGAAGGTTTTTTTTTTGTTTTGTTTTGTTT
>VWZT01008132.1:902940-918395 GCA_013397055.1 Pachycephala philippinensis
TATATTAAAAAAAAAAAAAAAAAAATTCTCTGTTCCCAGGAGAAAAATATGTGGGCTTTTAAAGAAAATGTGTAACATGTGGAAACTTTTCTGCATGCCAAAGGTGCTATAAAGCTGTTTAGTGATTTGAAATGTTAAAGTATCTCTCATGGGAATGAGTGAATGAATGAGCAGTTGATTTTATCAGGCAGGTAGGAGACAAAATTTGTACAGATGTGGTTAATTGTTCTAAATGCACCCATATTCTCAAGCATCTACTATCTTGCTATTGCCTCTTCTTGTGAATTTGCACTCTATTGTGTAAGAATATCTGCATATTTTACTGAACATTCCGTCTTCTGTAAGAGCAGTTTGAGAAGCGTTTGGTCTGTCAGTATACGGGAAACAGCTGTTAAGAACTCCAATTTTATTCTCTTCCTTTTGGAAAAAGAGTAGGAAGTGATCAGATTTTTCAGCAAGCTGCCTTGTATTAAACATCAAATTCAGGAGTTCCCAGGGGTGCTGTTAGATGTGCTATGATAATGGCTGCTGTGCTATTGAAAATAGCAGTTGGTGAAGCTGCAGCGTGTTCGCGGTAACGTGAATGTTCCTGTTTGTGTGAGCTGCTGCACATTCGTGCCCGTGCATGAGCCTTTGTCAAATCTCTGTTCGTCCTTTGATCATATCACTTTCACGGGTAGTTTGTGAGCCACGCAAGATCATTTGTAGGAGCTGGAAAGGCTTAGTTTAGGAAACACAAAAGAAAAAAGAACACCATAACCTGTGCCACTCTCAACCCCCCAAAAAAAAATCAAAACCAAATGCAAACCAAAACAAAAGCATCATGAAACGAGTAAATGTTTAGCTAATGAAGTAAACAAAGATGTTTGCATGAATAAGTCATTGCTCTGTCTATTTGTTAAACTGATTGACAGAGGAAATGAATGTGATGCACTGGAGTTGCAGAATTCCTCCTGCCTCTGATGTGTTACAGTACTCTGCCTTGCAATAGATCATGATGGATTGTAATGTTGTCTTTCCAAACTCTGTAACTCAGGTTGCTGTCTGGACTTAAACAAATTACGATACAGAAAGTGATAAGCAGCTGTATAGCCCCACCTGTCTGTTTATTCAATTAAAAAAAAAAAAATCCTGATGACTAGGCAAACAGCTCATGCTAGCCCACATTCACAGATATTTTTTTAACGGAAAATTACTTTATGCTAATTGTCCTGGTATAAGAGAGGCCAAGCCAGTTGTTTGTTTTACTGTAGAACTTGTTCTATGTACTTGTTCTATGTACTTGTTCTATGAACTTATGTGTATATTTTCTTTGTCATTCATGTTTGCACCATTGAATCAAGAAGAATGTCCCACCAGTGATACATTTGCTCAACTTTTTTTTGTTTTTTTTTTTTTTTTTTTTTGTTTCTAGACTGTAGCAAAAATAGTAGGTATTTAAGATCCATAAAAACACTTTTCCTAAGCAGCATGTGGATAATTTCTGACATGGACAGAGATTAAACATTTATCTTCAGATGCATCCTTGAAGATGGGAGATAATTGAGAAGAAATTATAGCTGCAAAGCATAGTTCCACTGGCCTAGACAAAGGACAGTTTTCCTACCCAATTTTTACTGCATGTGTATTTTTTGCGGTTCTGTAAATCCTTTCAGTGAAGGAAAAAAGTGTGACCTCTTAATAAGTGGATACTGACCAGCAGTGTATGAAGTTTATCAAAGGCTTTTATGACAATCAAACATAAATTTTCATACTTGTTAAGTATAAAATGAAAGGGCATCAATCCATTTAAATCTGCCTGATGATTGTCTAAGTATCTGAGTGTTTAGAAAGACAAAGTTGTTTCTAGACAACTTTATCATGTCGCATTTCAAGACAACTTTGCCTAGGTAAAAAGAATTCTTTTGGATTTTGCAAAAACTTCCTGAGTTGGCCACAGGCTGGGAATGGAAGCACCTGGCTTGGTTTCACAGAGAACAAGCTGAAAGATACAGAAAGGCTCCCAAGTCTTCAAAACTGTTCCAAAAAAGAGAAATAAACTTGTAGCTAGATGATAAATCATTCAATGTACTGGCTTGCTGTCTGCTGATTGCGACCTATTGAAAAGAAAGCCTTGCAGATCCTTTCTGCTTCCAGCTCATTTTCCAGTTGATCCAGGCTCCCTTGCTTTCTGTGCATTTTCAAGGCCATTTCACTGCTGCAGGAAACCTTTTACTTCTCAGAGCAGTGTCCCAACTGTGACAACAAAGCAGGTTGCCTGCTTTCTTTTCCCTTCTTCTCAACAGCCCCATCGGCCCTCCAGAAGTTTCTCCCAGTTAGACATGCTCAGTTTCCTTCAGAAAAGAGGTGTTTTCTCTCTCCTACCAGGAATGTCAGCCTAGCAAAGAGAGATGGGAACAAGATATAAAGATGGCTGCACTGCTTTGTTGCATTGTTTTAAACAATATGTAGCTAATCAAGCACTTGTAAATTTTGAAATGGAAATGAAACAAATTTATATTGCACCAAATTTTAGCTAGCTGCGGTAGAAATGTTATTGTTTCTTGCCTGGCTGTCCTTATCACACATCTACTGTTCTTGGTGGTGGTGTTCAAAATCCATTGACACCTTCTTTGGCCTACTGTGTTCTGAGAACAGCATGTTTTACAGTGGTAGCATGATCTTGTTCTCTTTTTCCATGTCATGCATATCTACTTCAAATAGAGGCCATCACAGTCATTACAGTGTACTATGTGGTGCAGGGTTTCTGGAAAGAGCCCTATTTCCTATTTAATGACCATTTTATATGCCACCTAATTTGTCATTTTAGTTTTCCCATCTGCGGTTGAATTTTTTTACCTCTATATGCTTTACAAACATGTCGTTATCTTATTGTAATCATTGTTTGAATAGTTAGCCTATAACTGATTTGTTTTTAAAAGTATCTGAACTTTTCATGCTGGTTTCTTCTAGATATAATTCATAATCATAGAATCACAGAATGGTTTGGCTTGAAAGAGACCTTAAAGATCATCTAATTCCAGCCTTCCACTAGACCAGTTTGCTCTAAGCCAATTGGCCTTGAATACTTCCAGGGATGGGACATCCACGACTAGAAAAGAAAGTTGATGCATTCCTTAAGAAAAAAGATAAACGTGGTGCTTCTTCTCTTACTCTGCACAAGCTGCAGATGAGGTGTGGTATCACTCCGTAATCCATCCTCTCAGTGGTGCTGATTTGGTGTTCTCTTGCACCATATTGGGATTGCACCAGCAGTGGCTGGATGGCAGAATCTACAAGCAGCAGGCAAACCAAGTCTCTGTGCTGATAACTCCAGTTCCAGCATATATATTCTGTGCTGCACATCTTAGTCTCGCTCATGTTTTCTTGGTATGGCAACTGTCTGATTAGTATAATTAGTGAGTTGAATTTGAAATTATAAACAGTGTATCACTGAAGGGAGTTCTCATTTTCAGGTAGCAGGGTTACCTTTGAGGTGTCTCTGGCAGCTGCAGTGTCTGTAACAGCCCCTGACAGCCTGCCTTGCTCAGTTCTTTCCCTGGAGCAACAGCTATGCTGCTGCTGTCATTCTCAATGAGGGGGCAGGTTTCTTGTGCTGATTGAAGACCTGTTTTTGCAAAGAAAATGCCTAAAAATCTGAAAGCTGTTTGTCTCTCTTCTGCACCTGGTGTTTTAGACTTCCACTGAGTAAATTGCAACCTCTTTTTGCTATGTCATTTTTTTTCCTCCAAAGGCTTAGCCTTTTGAATTTGAATAATAAAAATCATAGAACCAATTTGCCAGTGTCAGAAAAAAATTGTACACTCTACAGAATATCTGTATTCCCTATAAGTCACCTGTAATTGCATAAATTAAAATGAGCATAACTACTGGTAGTTATTCTAGTAAAACAGTCATTTTACTATAGTTAAATTACTATTTTGAATATTTGAGAGTTGTGTTGTCTTTCAGGTTAACTCTGGAGGATATTAATGCTTTAATATTGATCTGTATTTAAAGAGTAGTACCCATAATAATTACTATAGATTCAGAGCCACTTCTCTGCAGTTTGAGAGATTAGAAGAAGGCATCACTGTACTTTGACAAGTCAGTGAAAAACCCATGCTCCTCCTGTTTCAACAAGGAACAAAAGTAATCTAAGGAACTCCAATCCTATACTTAATCTTGACATTATCCTTGAAGATTACAGTAAAAGGCTAATTTTCAGCTGGCCTACACAGTTTTTTCTCAGATATACTACGTCCTTCATAAGTAATACAGAAACACTCCCTGATTTCTGTGTAGAGTTGCTCCCTGCCTGTGATAGTTGTACTTTGGCTTTGTTTTTTTGGTATCACAAACCTATGATCCTGGTGAAGTAACAGAGATGCAGTGAAATCTGTGAGCAACTGGAAATTCTGAGCGAGTTCATTTGTACTTTTCAGCAACTGCTTTTACAACTAGACTAGTGCTTTTGTCACTTATTTAAATTATGGGTCATAGTTTATTTGGGGAATGTTTTAGTGACGAGAAAGCTTTTCTACCTGCTCTGGAGATGGTACTGCACTAATATGATTTCATGGAGCCTCCAATTGGATAAAGAAAATGCAATCATGTAATGACACCAACAGAATTTCAGCTGTCATGAAGTTTTGAGAAAAGGGAAAAAAAAGCCTCTCTCACCCTAAGCATTCAAGTGGTCAAAAATGTTGGTGTAAATAACTGCTAGAGTATGAAAAGCATGATATACTAGAGCCATCAGAGAATGGACATCTGAACAGATAAGGAGAAAGAGTAAATGTCACTGAAATAGAACAGATAATGGCTTTTTGCTGCCACATAAATGCTGAGGCCACGAGGTGAATCAGAAGAAATTTCAAAACAGGCAGCATTGATCCTGTGATAGCAGTCCCATTACCATGATTTCATTTCTGTGACACTGCTTGATTGATACAGATGCAATCATTTAATTTCCCATTTGCTGGTGCAACAGAAGGGTATTTCCTTAATGTGTGCACAGTACCCCTCTCCTTGCACAGTCAAAGCTCCCACTCCTATCTCTGTACCAAGGATAACACAGCAGCACACAGCCTGATGAAAGAATTCATCTGTATTTTGCTTTGAGGCAACCATGTGTAATTTTGTGTTGTGTTTTTATTGCATATTTTTGTGGCCAGCCTAGATGCTTCCTGAAGTTTCATAATCCTTAAGTTGCACTGTTAGTAAATTATGGATGTGCATCTCTTAGTATGATAAGTCATAAATACTGAAACTGCTGACAAATATAAAGCAGTCATTTTGTCAAAGCCAAACCCAAAAAGGAATGATGAAACAATTTTCAAATGGAGGAAGCTAGTTAAAATGAGAGAATTCACATCAAGCTATTATATTTCATAAAAAAATTGTGTTTGGGGGATATTTTATTTTTATATTTTATCTTAAGAAGTCCAAAAGTAAGTATTTTCTTTCTAAGAAATGTTATTGTTCATCAGGAAAGCAATAATTAAACATCTGACAAACATTTTAAGGAAACGTGGATTGTGTATGTATTAATGTTTTTTTATGGAGTGAGTAATGATTGTATAGCTGTGATTGTTTAATGATGTAAGTAGGGAAATGCCTGTATGGAATCTATGTTTTATTAGAGCAGCTGATATAGTTGGAGAAGGGAGTCAGACAAGATTTCTGGCACACAAGCCCTTTTTCCTGCATATGTTTCTTCTGTCATTCAGAAGTGTGGTTCAGAGACTAAAAAATATGCCATACATCTTTGCCAAAGTGTTCATAGGTTTGTTTTTTTAAAAATTTTATTTCTCTAGATTTTAAAAATATTTCAACTTCTGAAGACATTCAAAGTATAAAAGACCTTCTCAGTCTTAAAAGACTTTATTTCATATTTTGACTTATCAAAATGACTAGTAACTATTAGGAAAAAAAAAAAAAAATACTGCACTTGTGCAATTATTTTGGAGCTCCTGTTCATGTAGTAGTATTTCTTGAATATGTTTCTCCAGATACTCTTGCTGGTACTGCACTGGAACAGGACTAAGAGCTCATCTTTTTTGCCTAAGTATAACTCAGACATAATTCTGACGTCTCTGGATGGCATCTTAGGACCAATGAAACCACTACCCAAGAGACTCCCAAGCAGCTTCATAGGTACAAAATCAGAATAAATAACGAAGGAATATGAACCACTAACTCACAGGTGATGTTAAGTGTACCTAGCTGTCCACACTTCCATTATTATAAATAAACAAAGGCATTGGACAATTAGACCTCTATATTTTTTCTCCTTTTTGCCCTTGCAGTGGGGAAATGCTTAACTGCTGCATCAAAGGTATTGTCTGGATTAATTAGTTAGTGATTATTCAGTGCTATAAAGAGTATTATTGATAGTAACCAAGCATGAGATTGAAGTTATTTAGCATTTCTGTTCACTAGAACATTTATAGCGAGAATTTATTGTGAGCACATATGTTCACTTTGGGTTAGTTCTCATTCATTCTGGACAAACCAACCAATGAATGGAAGATTTAGGCATTTGACATGTCAGAAATTTTTTTGATGCTTTCACACAGGAAAGCTGAAGCTAAATCGCAGTCTGTATTTTGATGTCCACCTGTTCTAGATGATTGGCATCTCAAGGACTATCTACATCTCAATATATTACTGGAATTCTTATAATAGAGAAGGCATTTTTGCTGTTCAGGAAATGCTTACACCATGCTTTTAATTTCATGTGAGGCTTCACTTGCTCCGGTCTTTTTGCACATCCTTCTTGATATCTAAACTCTACTTCTTTTTTATACAAATGCCAATCTGACCTTGAAATAAATATGATATCTTGGAGATAGTCTGCATTATTTTGTCACTGAATAGGCCATCTCTGTTTACTCTATACAGACGTATGTAAACCACTGACCAAACACTAAATTGCAACGTCATTGAATATCGACCTTTGTGCCACCATCTTCCCGTCTTTCTTTTTTCTCCTTTTTTTCTTCCCTTTTCTCCACTGCATTTCATCGCTTATTAAAAAGAACATTTTCTTTTATTCTACCTTCCTCCAATATTTTTCTTCCTTGAATAAGATTCCTTCCATCACTACAGATCCTCTAATAATTAGGGGGCATGTACAGATGCCCAAACCAAAGCAACAAGAGTGGGTTTTTTCCACAAGTTGTTCTGACTGCCCTCAATTCTTCCAAATTTTATCTTTTCCCTCCATCTGTGTCTAGAGCCCCATTCCCATTCAAGACTGTGTATGGTCACAGAAATATTACTCCCATTTAATTATCACCTTCCACAGTCTAATTAGTGACAGTGTGAGTGAAGTGGGGACAAATCTCCTTGCAGCTCTGCCCATTGCTTATGGTCACTTGCGTGGAAGAGCATTTGAGGTTTGGCCCTATCTAAACTAGCTGAATTAGATTTACCTGCTGAAATTATCAGTTGTGAAGTTTGTTTTTCTCCCTGTTCAGTAACAGACATTTTACTTAAAAGTTTGTTAGGATTCGCCATATAATTGCTATTTATTAAAGCAAGACACTAACAAGAAAATGAAATTAAAACAAAGCATCTCTTTTTGCCTCTTATCATAACCAAAAAACTTTTTTTCTTTTAGTTGTGCTAAAGATTATTATGGCCTTCTACAGTAAGTATCCTACCTACAAAAAACCTGTTCCAGATTCACTTTTTATTGAAACTGACTTCATAGTGTTTTGTTGTAGTTAGACTTTTGGAATTCAATTTAGTAACCATCTCAAAACTAATTTACTGTAGATTGTGGGAGGGAAAAATCTGAAATACTTTAGCTGAATCTACCACAACAAATCAATTAAAAAGACATGTAGCATCAATTTTTCTCCAATTTAAATCTGTTAAAAGACTTAGCCAAACATTAATTTAAATTCATGTTCTCAATTTTTCTTCTGGTGGAATCCTGTATTTATCCTTAATCTAACTGAAATTTTGAATAGGTTCTGAAGCATGCTTCTCAAGACCACCATGCCCTAAAATGGTCTTTGCATCATTGTTGCTATGGCATTTCAGGGGCTGACATTAAGTCCTTTTGCAGAAGTAACTAGAGCACATTTATAAAAGGCACTTTATACAGTTAAGAACAGTGTATAATGTTGGATTGGGTACACAGTTTCAAAAGTATTGTTCCTGTTTTCTAGAAATAAAAAGTTATATTAGTTATTTGCAGCATACTCTTAGGAAAATTACTGAATTCACAGATGCTGCTCTAGAAAATTCCTATCACTATTTTCATAGAAACACAGAAGTAATGTACCTGTTGCTTTGAGATTTGCATAAAATACGTGTTTATTTTCACTAATATTAATGGCAATTATAGAGAGCAAACACCTACATTACTTGGAGATAAGCCTCTAAACACAAAGCAGGACCTGCAGGCTTAGAGCTAATGAAGTATACACATCTTTATGGTGCACCACATAAACTGAATGTGATAAAGAACTTGCTGAGGTTTCATCTAATCAAGAGAAGAAGTTTTGGAAGAAGATGAAGCTTTGAACTAATATCAGAGTGTGTTCTTCATGCTTTACTAAAGATGGTTAAAAAAACCATGAAAGTTAAAACATTTCTGAGGTATAATACACCAAAGGTATTTCTGGTTTTAATAACTTTCAGTATATTTTCAGCCTGATTTTTAAGGCTGATGTTGTGTTTTAGCAGATGACAAGCAAAACAGATATTTTTCAGCGCATGATTGCTTATTACAGCAAAGAATGAAAAATATGTTGCCAGGACTGCTATTATTTGAGATAACTCTCCTATATGAGATTTAAATTTTCCCCTGACCATAGCCTCATATGCTGCTCAAATATAGAATAAATAGAAAGAAGCAAAATTCACCAAATTCATGATACCTCAGTAGCAAAGCTGTTTCAGCTTCTAGGCCATTGTTTCATGAAAAACAATAGAGTCAGGAAATAAGCAATAATTTTCTCATAACTGGAATATTTCAGAGAACTGGTAATGCCTAATTGGTTTTGCCTGTTTATGACAAATTCTGAGGACAAATAAGTCACAGTCAAACCAGTAGAGAAATCAGTCTGAAGGCAGCCTTAGTGGTGAGACTGCACATGGATGCTAAGGGCGAAAGTCATTGGAATAAAACGTGCATCTCCTCAAGCTCACTGTGTTTTATTTGTAGTGGTCTCTGAGAAGAATTTGTAATGCTGTTTTGTAGTTCTAGTAGTGTTCAGGAAATAATAAAAAGAATTAACTCATTTAAGTAAAGGATTAAAGTTTTCAACAGTGCAGGAAATTTTTCCCACTAGTGATCATAGTACTGTATTTAACAAGGATGTATAAAATAATTTTTATGCTGAATGTATTGTACTAGGCCTTGATTAGGATGTTATAAAAGATCCCAGTTCTGCAGATATTTTTCCTTTTAAAATGGAGCCTGTTCCACTGGTTAAGAGCTCAGGTTGACAGGTTCCTTTTTATTTTTTGATGATACCAGGTTTTTAAGTTAGTATTTATATGGGTTGTGCTAAATAGGTGTAAATGCAAATACAAATAACTAACGAGGCATGCATATATTCTTCTTTATAATCTATATTTAAGATCTCCTTTCCTTCATGAAGGCAGGTTTCTGTATTGCTATTTATAGTGGGGTTGAAAACCTATGCATATTCATAACATTTAATATGTCTTATATCTGATTATTGTGAAAGGAGTACAGTTCCCATAAATAAATATTTAAATAAGCAGGTGAACTGCAATAGAAATAAAATGCATATCAGTGTTCTCCAAATAGCAGTGAAGCAGGCACTTCTAGTGAAAGATAAACCTCTTTGTTTTTACACATGTCTTATTTTCTATACAGGAAATGAACACATCATATAGAGATGACTATGACCTGTCTAATTGAAAGGTGAACATAGAAAAGTAGTCTAGAATCACATAAATAAAAAGAGCCCAGGTATTTCCTGAAAAGCCCTAAACTGGTTGGTTTTTTTTATTTTTTTTTAATCTGTATTCGTCATAACCTCTGTTCTGTTTCAAACTGTGTCATAGTTTATGTCATAAAGAGGAGTTACATGAATTTTGTGTACCTTAATAGGCCCTAAATGCAAATATTCAAGACTGAGTGAGAGATGATCTCTGGGACCATAAATTGAAAGCAGACGCATGTTTCGAAGTATAGTCACAAATAAAAATAAAAGGAACAACGTACATGGTTCTTCCATTCCAAAGCAGTGTAGAAAGCCATTTAGGAACAATTTAAACTGTCAATATGTAAAAAAAAAATCAAAAATTGAAAAGAAAAAAGGATCTCGAAAAGGTGAATAAAGCAATAATGTTCTTGGGGCTGTTCTGACTTCTTAGGGTTCTAGTAGAGCACTGCAAATCCAACTTAAATATAGTTCCTGTAAATGCTTTCAGATCATACAAACCTGAACTAATGGAAACTGCAAGTTATTTTCAAAACCCTTTCAGTAATAACCGTGAAAACCACACTTAAAATACAAAAAATTCTCTCCTTCTCGGTACTTAAAAGGAGTGTTTGGAAAAAACTCATGGTTTGATTTTTTGCTTCCAGTGAACTAAGCAGAGTTACGTTCCATTTTGCTCTAATGACTGCAGAATGAAGCAGCTGCAACAACTCTTAAGTGTTTGGGGTGGGGTTTTTTTTTTTTTTTTTTTTTTCTTTAGGGAAGGAGAGCAGTTTTTTTGCTTTGTTTCTTGCCCATGACGTCTTGTGAATGAGATTAGCACCAGGGATGCCCATGTCTCAATTCTCACGAATGGTTTACTGAGGAGGAGCAATTTTATAGTTATTTGTATTGAGTTTGTGCTGTAATACTCCTTAACAATCTGTTGCACATTTCTGCTGAAGGTGGTAAGAGGAAACTAGAGAGTCTGGGGATAGATACCCACCCAAGGGCTGGCTTGGCAGCTCCTGCAGTCACTGCGCTCTTCCAGTATCCCTTTCCCTCTGGGAAGCAAAGTGCCCCTTTCTCGACTTGGGAAGTTAGGGTGCTTGTAGGACATTTGCTGAGAGTCCTCCTGTCTCTGTCTCATTTTACTCAGCCCTTTGTTAGCTTCAAGCAGACACCATCTCTGCAACTACCAGTTCAGAGTGCTTAGTGTACATCCTGAGCAAAAGCTGTGGATATGTACAAAAATAAATTGAATGAGTTAGTTTTTGGAAAAATCCCTGCTACTGCTGGCCAGATTGGGCTGTTGGCTGAGTTGACATCTATTTGAATCTTTTTTACTGTTGTTTTACCACAATTTATATAGCATCAACTTAAATACTTCTGCCAGGTATAATAAACAAAAAAATAAAATAATCAAAAAAAACTAGTACAGTGGGATCCTATTTTAGGAAAACAATAATTTCTTTATATTCAGAGTAGCTAAAGGACTTGTTTGTTAATTTGAGAGACAATAATTTTCAATACAAGTTTCAGGCAGGTTTTATGAGAAAAGTATTATGCAATGGAAGAAGTTATCACTGAACTTCTGATGCCAATAAAAGGATTAGTTTCTTTGTTCATCTCTCCTGCTCTATTGCTGCTATCTGCATTGTGCCAGCTTTTTTTTTTGCTAATATGAAAAGCAACACTTTTTAGATTTTATGTCTGGCTTTGTTTTGTTAATATTCAAGTCTAGGTCCTTGATTCCTTCAAGGTAATTTAGCAAACATATTTCAGGGTCGTATGAAACTGCAGTCACTGCCTTGTGTCTTCTCTGAAAATGTTCCAGATAGGATTCACTCATCTGACCTTTAACAAGTACCCCAACCTAGTCCTCTAGGCAGCAACTTATTGTCAAGAAAACCAGAGTTTCCACAGGGCAATTCAACTTCATGTTTCAGACATCAGTTATTTGGATTGAATTGATTTCCCCATAGAGGTTCCTGTTTCTCCCTTTTGGCTACAGAGGGAGTCCAGAGGTCGGGATTAGAAGAGATGCCTCTCTAGGAGAGCTGAATTTAAGATCAATCTCTTATCTTTGTTCAGTGTTCTCTCTTTCCTGATGAATCTCACTTGTAGTGTAAAATACTGACATGTAGAGGTTAAGGGCAGTTTATTTTTATTAATGGAGGTGCTCTTAGGAATCAGGCTTCTCTCCAATATTTCAGCTCTCAGTAAGGCAAATGTTTGAAGAACCCCATCCTTACCCGTACACTGTGTCTTTCACACTTACCTGTATTTTTATTGTTAACAGCAGAAATCTAATTGTTCTTTTAGCTATGGTCCCCAAGTGCCACTACTGCTGTAGCATCACTCCAGTTACTTATTAACATTTAGTTGTTAATTACTTAGCTCTCTTATTTGTGTGGCTCTCTTTTCTCACCACAACTTGCCTTTTCTATTCCCTGTTTGCTTCCATCTGTTTTAAAACATGGCCACAGTATTTCATCTTTTTTTTTCTTTTTTAATGCACTTGTGCGTAATTCCCAGTAGTATTAAAGGGTCTTAAACATAAATGTAAAAAAAAAAAAAAACCAGTTAGAATATCTTTCTTCTCTTTTTTATCATTTTTTTTTTTTTTTACCACTTGATTCTGTGGTTCTTTTAATGTATTATTTTCTTCCTGCTTTTTAAAGATAAATGCAGCTGTCTAATAGACTATGTTGGCTTCTCTTAGTACTTTAATTGGTATTATACCTCCTTGACCCAGAAGAACAAGGGCACTTTTTCTAAAGCAAGCAAATTATATACTTCAGGTTGTGTAGCAACATGGTGCTGATGAGCAACTCCTTTAAAGCAGTTCTGCAGAAAACACTTTGAAATTGCAATATACTGGGCTAATAAAACCTAGATATTTTAGCATGTTATTCTTATGTTGCTGTTAACAAAGCAAATCTGTTCTTAAAGTCAATGTAGTACAATTTTCTATTCTTAAATTTAGATCTAAAACATTTCAAATAGTATCCAAAATACTGTAATAAAAGTAATTATTATTAATCTACTATTTCCATTATTTAAAATCTTTGGGTATATTGAGAAAGTGTGAGATAAAATAATAATAATTAAAAAAGACAAATATAGGGACAAAGATAGCTGCACAGTACAGTTTATAGAAATTATCAAGCAAAAGCTCTAAATATATGCAATTGGGAGTGGAACTCAATGTAAACCAATGCTTCTTATTTATGGAACAAAAGCAATGTTGGTTAATCCCAAAATTTTGAGATGGCTTTGCAGCAGCGTGGGAGTGGAAACCCTCTCTTAAATTCTGTGGAGATCGGGGTAATAATTAAAGTCCCCTTCCATCCCTCCGAGGCCTAACCATTAATTCCTCTTTCATTCTAGCAAAGGCCAGATTCTCCTTCATGTTGCTCGTAGCCAAAGATCAGCAGAGCTTACGGTCCCTGTAACCAGGGACTGGGTGTAGGAAAACAAGGGCTTTGGCAACGGGAATAAATTGCCTGCCAGCATGGGACTGTAATTGAAGCACAAAGCCAGACAAAGCTCACCTTCCCTCTGCCCAGCAGAGAGTCATTTGCAATGCTCCGTGTCAACTAGCACAGGCGTGGAAGAAGATGACAGCTTCACCTTTTTTAATTAGGTGCTGAAGGCTAAAAATATTCTCCTTGTACGCGATGGAAAGACAAGATAAGGTACACATGCTGACTCCCACATGCTGCAAAACTAGTAAGGTTGCATTTGCGGAATGGCAATTGAGTTAAAACTGGGAAAATGTAGCTTCAATGCAAGCTTCAGAAAGGCAAGCCGGAAAGAACCATACATTTTACTTGCATACAGAAAATTTCGCCTCCCACACAATGAGCTCTAATAGCAGCAGCATGTCCTGGTCCAAACCTACAGACGTGCACGGGGTCATAGGGTTCTCTAGCTCTCTCCGACTGCAAACCATTGAGAGAGCTGAATAATACCACAAAGGAAAGAGAGCTATAGTTCTGTTAGCAAAGACTTTCTGTCACCTTTTGAAACTATGTCTTCTTGTAGCAATTCAGAGACACTTGAAGCTGGGAAATGGTATATGTATTTTGGAAGGAATTAAACTTTTTAAAGATGTATAACGTTAGGCAGCTAGCAAAAACCCCCATATTTCAGATTTTTAAAAAGAGACCAAAATAATTGTGCCATGGAAAGTCACTTGGCAGAAACACACTTAGCACTTTCTATTCTTGCTGATTTTTGTCTAAAACCATCTCAGCTACTCTGTATTGAAAAGCACTACTATGGTTTAAACTTGAATGTTGCTTTATTTGCATTCTATTCAAAACCAGCCTAAATCAAAAACAGTGGGAAAAATACTGAACAGATCAATTAAAAAAAAAAAACAAACCCTCCTTCTCCACCCCCCTCAACTTATTGATTCCTGTGGGAGATTTAAGCAAAGTTATGAAAAATTTAATGTGTTGATGGTGATCTTTTCCCTTTTGTGACACTAGCTGTCTGGTTAAATTAGTGTAGCTACTCTGTCAGAAGGATGCTGAAGTGTGTGATCTTTCAGGTCAGCTTTCCAGCAGATAAGTGATGATATTAGCTTCACATGGTCCTTTTCTTTAATGTCATAAAACATTAATATTTTATTTGCACACAAACATTGGTGTTTGACCAGAGGTAGCCCATTAGGATGCAAGGCAACAGTGTCGTCTAATACATCCACATTATGTTAAATAGTCATGGATGCTAAAGCTAATAATAAATTCTGGTTTTGGTGTATCTCTTCCACACAGGACAGCTCAGCTAAAAACCAGCACATGCTTTCACTTCAAGGAGGAAACCACTAACCTATCAAGCAATTCAAGCTAGTTATTTTCATGTGGTGTTACATCCCAGATCAAATGTTACAGTCCAGTACAGGTTGTGTTTCTCATGGGGATAACTGGTATATTCAATCCCTCATGTATTTTCTGCCTTTAACACTTAGTAAAGAAAAATCTCCTGAGAGAAATATGCTTCTCAAGCATAGAAGAAGAAGAGTTATTTAAAACTCAATTTATGCTGATACTGATCCTGATGTTGGTTTTGTTTTGAAAGGCTTTTTTTACAAAGGTGTGATAGTGTCCAGAGTTGGATGGATTAGCACAGGAAGTTCTAAAGTTTACAGCTGAATAGGAAATGAAAAGCAAATGTAATCAGATATCAAAGGTTTCAGGGTAGAGAAAAACCTCTCTCTCAGGGTTCAGCAGTCGTTTATTCATGTGAATTGCTGTTTCTGCCTGTTTTCATTAACATCTTAATGACTTCCAAAAAAAATCTCTATCTTGTCCATGTGCTTAACTAAACAGATTGGGTTTTTTCCTACATCATTGCAAGTTCAAACTGTAAGGTACCTGAATCTACCTGTGCTGACAAGTTCTAAATGCATTTTAAAACCATTTCCAATATTGATAGTTCCACCTGCTCTGAATAAAAAATGCGTTTGAAAGCTCTGCATCTTTAGCTGATTTTGTAAAGTCAGTGATGGTCACCCATATATATATATATATTTATATATATATTAGTAGG
>VWZT01008132.1:918415-963576 GCA_013397055.1 Pachycephala philippinensis
TATATATATATATATATATATGATAGTAGGATTAAGCCCTTCAAAGTGCCCGTACAAGGTTTTCTGATTGTTTGTAACTCTCAGCATCCTTTAGAGTTATAACCAGTTGCACAGTCAACATTTTTTGCTACATCACCTATATGTCCTTGTGTCATAGAGTCCTTCATCCATAGTAATTAAATCTTTTTCTTGCTGCTAATCTAAATACTTGTTCTCCTTCCACTCAGACTTTCTTTGACTACATGATTTTTTTACAACAAAAATAAGAATGTGTTTAAAATTTTAAAAGAGATGCATAGTTATGAGGAACAAAACAGCATTTTAAAAAATAAATGAAAAAAGACCATGTTTTATCCAGAAGATTTCTTTATATACAGATTAATAAAAGTACTTAGAGCTTAAAATGAGTCCTTCAAGAACCAGAGAAATTTAGTTTAAGTTATCTAAGAAGTGGAAGCAATATTAATAAAGGGGTTGCTGTCAGTAAAAGGGTAAAGTGAGGATGCACAATACCACCTCATTTATTCAACACAGAGAGAGAAATGAAAAAGGTGCTGGAAAGATTTAGAGATCTTTCAAGATGGACAGTAGATTTTCCAGTAATTGAGCTACATGAATTATAAAAAATTCATATACTTTATAAGATGATGAATGAAAGACTGTAGTTGAAGAAAAGGATGCATATCATAGGAAAATAGTATAGATTAGCACTCAATAGCCAAAACAAAGCAGGCAAAAGAAAAAGGAGAAGGAATCTGATGGAGAGGGAGGGAGAGTGTTCTATTTAGATTGGAAGTTTGGTATATAGGCTAGGTTATTACCCAAGACAGTAAAGAAAGCCCTGGCAGGTTTATCAAGGAGTGTTCAACTTTAAAGTAAAATCTATCTTTTGGAGGCAGAGTACAGCACCACCAGTTTTTTTTAAATTTCATTTTATTTTTATTAATAAGCACTTGAAACTAGGTCTTACAGAGAATTGTTTAGAGTTGTACGGCCACTGAGAAAGTCTACTGGCTGGGTCAGTTCCATAAAGAGAATTGTGCGACAGAAAATCGTATCAACTAGAAATCAAGTCAGTAAACTGGGATTTGTGATGAGACGAGAAAAACAATCAGTCAAGGATACCTGGATGAAGATTTTTTTTTTCTCAAATGAAAAGGAGTTACTGAAAGTGATCACCTGTCACTCAGAAAGAGTAGTGATAATTAAACCATTGTCACGAGATCTGATTTATCACGGCACCAAATCTCAGAGCAGTTATGTTTAGTGATCAAGATAATAGTTAACAAAAGTAATGTTTACCTTTAGGAAATTATTGCCATAAATTATATAATGTCCCTCTTGCTGCTTGATGCAGCCCTGCATGTCCTATAACCCATCAAGCCAACGTCTTTATATTGTGTCTCTAATAGTGGTTGGCACAGCCTGAAGAAAAAAGGACAGTGTTGATTTATCATGTTCTGATACTGTTCTAGGAGCGTATATCTGTATTTTCTGTTTGCTGGCAATGAACGTGATGCTAGTTGCTAGTCTTAGGTACAGAAGATGAATCTGTATCCAGCAGATGCTGCAAAGTAGATTTTGTACAGCCTTCCCAGATGACTGTCCCCATTGCACTTGCTGTTACTAAAAGAAATTCATGCATATGGATGGAGTACACTGCTGGAAAACGTCTGAGAGGATGTGTTTTTCTCCTGAGGAAGGCATCATCTTGTGTCCTAGCATGTGGGAGGCACTCTGCCCTGGCATATTACCTCAGCCTTGGTTCCTCCTCAGGAAAAAGCATTTCGAGTACATTTCAAGATGCAGTTAAGTCCATACCACAGGACTGAAATCCAGATAAAATGCAATGCATTTCTGTCACTGAGCAAGTGAACAGGATGGTTCTATAGCACTAAGTGGGATACGTAGATGCACCCTGTGCATCCCTCCTGCACCACCACTTTCTTTGTCTTTTTGCCAGTCCTCCCAGACAGATTAAGCTCTGATTAAATTTTGGCTTTAGAAAATATTATGATTGCCTACAGAATGCAAGTTTTCTTATTTTTCTGACAGGCCAGTTCCCAGTTTTGCATAGTTTATCTGTAATATGCTGTATTCCACTTTTTCTACATTTTACCATAAAAGTCCACCCAGTGAAGTGTCAACACAAGACGATGGACAGATTTATTCTTGGTACACTAAACCAGATTGTATCTACAGAGATATGTGGATAAGGGGTGGACTCTCTTTGGCACATACAATATTTAGATCAGGATAGCTATGAATGGCAACTTGAGCATATAAACGTCTTATCTATGATCATTTCCATCTATGGCATGACACAGTTTTCAAAAAAAGCAGTACATATTACCAAAGATCTAAGTATGTAACTGTCCTCATTCATTTCTTGAGTGAAATCTTTTAAAGTATGTGTATTCATGGTGACTGTTCCACCTTTTCCAGGGCGTAATTCACATTTTGAAAGTAGCATTGGGCAGAGGCAGAATCTCATAGGCATATACATATTTAATCTGGGGAGCAAGTTCATTTGTATCAGGTTTATTTTTCCCCATGGTGTCTATCCACCATCAGTGATTTGTTTAATGAATGCAGTTTAGCTGTTCATTCGAGTCTCACAGGATTAGAGTTCTTAAATATTTTAATGTCATTAGCTACCACTGGAAATCTCAGTGTAATTCTGAATAAGATGGTTGTACCAAGGTGTTCAGTGTTCTTTTCAGTCATGTATATTTTTCCTGAATATGAATTTTAAAGGGAGTTCTGCTTCTCCTACGTACACTTTAGAAGTTTATGACTTTCTCCTCAACTGAGTAGCCTTCCTTAAGACGAAAGACAGTAAATGCTGGTTGCAATTACCCCTCTATGGATTATGCTTTATTCATGTGTCCTATCTACCAGAGTTTTTGGGGTTTTTTTTGCACTGTGGGTTGTTTAGAGTCTATTCTTGATCTGATATTTTATGGTTTTTAATGTGGAGATTTTTACTATCTTTTATTTTTTATACACAGGCCTTTGCAACATTTTTCTTGAACAGTACAACATAACACTGCCCGTGATATTCCTGTGTTTGGCAGCACATAGAATCATGAGATGATTTGTTCCATTGAAGGATTCTAGTCAGTGTCTTTGAGGACAGCTAAGAGTATCCACACCAAGGAGATGTCTCTGACAGGAAGAGATACTTGCACTGACATCTGTGCAGGTTGATACTGTTGATCTTCCCACAGCCTTTACTTTCCAATTCTACTAGGTTTGAAGATAGTGGTCTTTCTTCAGTAAGTAGAATAAAAGGTTGAAAACAGCTGTAATTGCAAGAAGCAGGAATCATGTCTCTATTAATAAATCTTTAACCATGGGGATAATATTCTTTATCTTTACTTGAGGGGGATGAACCTGTCCAGGGGATGATTTTTTGAGCTTCACAGCTGCCCTGGTGGGAATCATTGGGTTTTCTGTCCCCTTTTTTTTTTTTTTTTTTTTTTTTCTCCTTAATTGATTCAGCAAAGAATTTGTGGAGAAACAGGGTTTGCTTTTCTTGACCTTTATATACTAGATAAGTTTCCATAGCCAGTTGTGCTCCTTTGACTTAAGAGACTAGATATCCTGGTGGAACTACTCTTCATGTTCTTTTCTGTATCCTAGTGTAAGTTCTTCAGAGCCGTAAAGACTAGAAATCCCTCTTCTAACTTAAAACAAATGTTTGAGTTGTGGGAGGTGTATTTTCTGAGCCAACATTGGAAGGCATTCATAAATAGATGTGCAAGTAGATGCCTCATTGTCTGTCTGATTCTACTTGTGACAAAGCACTTGAACTGTATATCAATGCTGAGTGATGTTCTAATACAGGAAGCTTTTTTTACTCTGCTCCACACCTGTAATTTAGATGTACCTAATTTGTCCGAGATCAGATTCTGTCCACAAATTTCCTTTAGAAGAGGTTTTCTTTAATAGGGCATTCTGTTTTTGTCCTGGTAGACAGAGTATCATATATCTACCAAAAATTACAGAACCACAATGAGTTGAGGTAATTCACAGCAGGAAGTAGACCAGGGAGAAAAAAAATCAGTATAATTTAAAAAAAAAAGTTAGCTATGTGCAACTCCGTAAAAAAACATTTGACGGTTACATTTAAACATAGTACTTGGCCATATCATTCTTTCTCTCTCGCTCTTTCTCTCTCAATTTATTATATATGTAACAAAAGTAGGAGTAACTTTCAGTTTGACTTCTGTGAGAATGGCTGACCAGGACTGAATGCAATATTCATAGTTTAGTCCAGCCAGTGCTTTGTAGACTGCCTTTAATATTTCCTTTACCAGAGCTACAGTAGGGTTTAATTTCCAATCTTTGTCCCGACATTACATTGATAACTTATAATTTACTAATCCATCTAATTTTATCATCTTCTATTTTAGATTTTGGATTTGTCACAGAAATTTTATTAGTTATTAGTTGATCTTCTGTTTATTATCATTTCTATCACTTCTGCTTTTGGTTCAAATAATTTGTCTCTTATGATACTCAGATTCTCCTCTGAATGTTGTTCCTGTTGTAATTTTTACTAAAATTGGAGTTCTGTGAGGAGGAACACAAAACAAGAAAACAAGTGACTCAAGATATTCTCTGTCCTTTCTTGTCCCAGTTGGTGTCTATATTTTGGTGAAAAGGGTTTGAGGGATGGTTTCTGCCATCTAGAGAGCTCTTTTGATGGTGCACAATCTAATATATGGTAGTTTCTTAAAGTGCTAAATAGTTTTCTTGCTATAAGGCAAAAGCAAATCAAGAGTGAAGAGAAAATCCTTACTGTAGTCTTCTGAATTCTCATTTTAAAATTTTAGTTGCAAATTGATATGATTTCTGAAACTG
The DNA here is from genome assembly GCA_013397055.1 of Pachycephala philippinensis. Classification (NCBI taxonomy): domain Eukaryota; kingdom Metazoa; phylum Chordata; class Aves; order Passeriformes; genus Pachycephala; species Pachycephala philippinensis. Next base: position 923,285 of record VWZT01008132.1, read on the forward strand.
ATCATGTTGTTGATAATGAAAATTACTCGGCATCTGACAAAGTCGATCCACTTGTATGCACTTAATGTTTCATTTATGGATTCATTTGTTTTATTTAATTAACTGGGCTCTTGTATTCATTCCCCTGAAACAGTACAATGTAATGTTTATGGAAGTACATGTGACCTTGGAGATAGACTTCTAGCCATTGCGTTGTCTTCTGAGAATACAAAATCCATATGGTGCTATCCAAAAAAGAAAGTGTTTATGCTGCGTTAATGTCAAATTAGTTGTCATTACATTTGAATAAAAGGTGAACAGTTTGAGGCAAAACTAATTATAATCTATAGCTGCTTATATTCTTTGTGCATATTGGACATTCACATTTCTGAATAACAATGCAGAAGATCAAAGTACATCTTTGTTAATTTTGCTTAGTATTGCCATCTACGCTGGTGTCATAAACTCTGGCACTGACAGACTGATGGAAAGAATAGCTAGAGAGCTAATTGCTTGAAATAGGTTTAATGAAACTTATTAGTTGGTGGTGTAGTTACCACATATGGAAATGTGAAGAGAGTGCTGTATTGGAGCACTTTGTTTCTACTGAAAACTTTGTTTCTTTTGAAGAATAAACACAACCTGACTGAAACTATTTACAAATTTTTAATTAATTTTTAATCTAAATAAATTAATTGTGATAGTGGATAGCTTACATGTAATAAAGGGAACATTTTCAAAATGAACTTTTAAAATGATCGATGTTATTCTCAAAAATCTATTTCTAAGCTGAATACAATGGTCGACTCCCAAGTAGGCAAGTTTTGTTTGATATAAACTGATTGCTTGAACAAACAGTTATTTCAAATTTATGTAAAAAAATTTCCTCCTCCCTTTAAACCTACTAATCAAAACAATATCACTAGAATAAAATCATATTTCATAGGCTATGGCGTTCATGGAAGAAATGTTAACATTTAAGAATGCATTTGAACAATAGTTATAAAATTAATGTGAAAATTGGTAGGAACAGAAGACCGTAGGAGATCGATAAGTAGGTCTTTACGTTCAATACTCTAGAACAGAAGACAGGCATCAAGCAGCTACAGGGATCATGGCAGTCTACAAAACATCTGCCCCGTACAAAACTGGCCACAAAACGTTTTCCAGTATCTTACAGTAATTTCAACACTTAAGGGACTGAAGATCGAAATGAAAGCAAAAACTGAAACAAAGCCAAAGCAAACGAGAAACCCCACCAAAACAAACAAACAAACAAAAATCCCTGACTAGCGTGCCACAGAGGTAAAGAAGAGGACAAAGGCATTGCCAGTACCATAGTTGCCTCCATGTGTGCCTGCAAATGTGCTATTCTCATCATGCTATTTAAAGTTGGACTTCAGAGAGAGCCTCTGACATGACCAGTTTCATCCAGTCCTCAAATCTGGAGATCAAAGACCCTAATCAAGTGATCTATACATTGACCGGATAACTCTAAGAGCTGAAATCATGTGCTCTCTATTTTATATATCTGGTTGACTGGCAATTTCTGGAGTGCTTGATGCAACTCTCCAATCACACAGTGTGTGATTGAAACAAAAAAATCCCAGATTATGAGGATCCTTCCTGGTCATGCTGGTAGTCTTAAATATTGGGGAGAAGCAAAAGGATACAGTGGAGTTTAGTGTACTTCAAGATTAAAACAGGTATTTGTGAAAATATTTTCTGTTCTTGTCTCCTCTCCGGCCAAAAGAAGATTATTTTCATTGACGTTTGAAATGATGCATTCAAAAGAGTTCAGGGCCACATTTATAGGCTCTCAATGTCCATTTATGGGTCACAGAGACTGAAAAAGTTAAATTCCTGTTTTCAAATTATCAAAAGTATGGCCCATGGTGACACTGATGACCAAGTTTTTTCAGCTGACCTGCTGATTTTCCCTTGAAAATCCTCTCTTGACTGTGGCAGTCTGAAAATGCTGGTGATGATGCATTCAGCAGGACGTACGTGCTGAAGCTTCCAAGCAGAATTCAGTTTGAGTGGTTTTTACTTATAACTAGGCTCCGTCAGAAGACTTCTAGAGTGTGTTGTGATCACAGATGGTTTCGTCAACAGCTACATTAGTGATGAGTAGACTTGATAACCTGTTTGTGTCTGCTTTCGCATTGGGACAGCATATTTCTGGAGACGAGTAAGGCTGGACCTCACTGTTTTCAAGGAGCTAAGAAAATTTTCAAGCTGAGCATATTTTGTGTGAACGTCAAATAGTCAGCTGCCAAGTAATGACACTTTAGCTTGTAAAACATAAATAAGTTTGCAAATAAAAACAGAATATTCTTGGTAATATTAGATAGCTACTATCTTGCTTGAGCTCCTGAAAGCCACATTAATATCTTTTACTTGTAAAATATATGATTGGATTCATTCTTAATATCCCAAATACAACTTTGTAATTTAAATGGATTTTTTAATGTCTATTAATTTTAATGAATGACTGGGAGGTTTATTGGAGGGAGGTAAAGTAGTGTCTCTGAAGCCTCACTGGTTAATCAAATTGCTATAAATAACCTTTGATAGTCTAAGGCTCTATTCCTAGATGATTTCTCTCATCATTATCCAAGATGTTAAAGAACTTACACCTGCAGAGGTTTGCTTTCAGATGCTGGGAAAGGTCATGAATGTAAATCCTCCCCCCCCAAACAAATTCCTCCCAGTAGAGGTTGTAACTAGTGTGTAGTATGTCAAATCTTTGCTCTGTGTGCTTTTGGCAGTGACACGTCATCTTATTTAGATTGGCATTCATGGTCCCACTTAAGTATCTGTTGGTCATGGAAGGAAGACTGAGGGGAAAAAATTGTGTGACCTTACTGAGAGGCCTGCTTTGTGATTTCTCCATGAGCAAAAATAGAGAAACTTTCATACAATTATCACAGAGATTCAAATGGAGTGAAACAAAAGGCTTTTTTTTTTCAAAAGCAAATCAGATGTATGTGGACTAGGAGACTTTTTTCAAGTGAATGTTGCCAAAAATGGTTATAAGTCCCCCTACTTCAACCCCAAACTCTTTTCTTCTTTAAAATTTATCAGTACTGTAGTTCAGTTTTTCAGCAAAAAACCCTAGATAAATGCTAATGTAAACCACTGCAATTATAGTTTCCATTTTGAAAGCATGAGTTGAATGCCAAGAAGTTCATTCAGTTGTCCAAATTAATGAAAAAAAAAAAAAAAACCAAGCCAGCATGAAAGCTGTCTAGGAGCAGGAATCATTCAATCCTAGGTCCTACACATTCTAAACAACCATCTAAATAATTTCATTCCTAGTTTCTATATTCTTCATCTTGGATCATTCTGACAGATTGCAGCCTGGTCCTGTTAGATTAGGCACTGTTCTTATCACATTTGTGGCAGTCCACGACTTCCTCCTAACTTTGTGTTGTCTATACATTCATGCTTTCTTGAAAATCTAAGTAAGCATGTTAAATATGTGCGTGTATTTATATGTGCATGTGTGTACATTCCCATTTCTGTGTAAGTACAGACTATTGGGAACTTTGGAGGGATCTCAGCAGGTTCAAAGTCAAATTAAGTTGATCTATTGTATTAGTATGACATTAGGGTATTTGATATTTCGAATTTTGGTAGTTCAGGACCAGAGTCACAAAACTCACTCTCGTTTTCCACCTTTCTTTTGCTTGTAGTCTTGGCTGAGAAATTGCATATCAAAGTAGGATACAGAACAGAAATGACCTGTGCCTACTAGAAATATCAACTTAAAATTTGAGATATTTTATACTGGTGAACAAATGTGAGCTGATTGGCAGCAACAAGGCATGCAAAGGCTGTTCTGCAGTTTGCACACCATCTTAGTATAAACTGAGGTCTTAATGGTCCACACCTAAAGTTAGAAAACAGTGTCGTTGTATTTAGATGGATGTATCTGTCTGAATGAGAGAGAGGAAAATGCAAACCTGTTTTGTAGTAGTTTTTGTGACAGCCTTGGGGTTGAAATTGTGAAATCTGCAGTTCCCTTTGGTCAATATGGACACTACATTTCCAAAAAACAAGGTTTCGAGAGTAGGTTTTCCCTTGTGTACCTAGTTAAATGCCTTCCTTCTCATCTTGCTTTGTTGTGCTCTGGGCTGCACACCAAATTGGCTGTATTTCAGTGCCACCAAATGTGTACAGTTTGATAAGCATGTTGTAGCAAATCTTCAGGACGAAAGTCACCGTATAAACGTCAAATTATTTACCCATTTTAAAGCATTTTATCCTCCAGAGCTGTAAATCCAGCACCATTTGCTAACACAAAATTAGCTTTTTAATGCTGTAGGACCCTCTAACACTAACACATATAACAACATCCACATCCTTGCTAGGGGGGAGGAGGGAAAAGCGAAGGTTGATGTGTCTAGGTGAAGCTTCAGCAATTCAAGTGCTTTATTCACACTGGATTTAGAATCAGATTAACAGGCCATACTAGGTCTCAGTTCAGCAATTCTGTCATCCTGTCTTCTCTTATGAGCAGCACGGACCAAATATTCTCACATACATATACTCACCACTCACAGAAATCAGCAGGAGCAGCAAGCATGCAAGCAAGGGAAGAATGGGGCACACATTGTTTGTGTGTATTACTATATTTGCTTCATAGAAGATTTATGGCTTCTTTTTTTGGCAATTAGTTGTGGTCACCTGAAAACTTGAAAAAATAGAGGAAAGCCTCCTTGTTTATTTGCAGACTGATGATGTATTATGTACTTTGTGTTTTCGCTTTGTTGGTGTTCCGCTGTGAATTACGTTTTTTTTTCTGCTGCCTAAATTTTTCTTACTACTTTCACATCCTTTTCTTAGAAGAAACAATCAATAAGAAGTGCTTTTAGCACTGGCACAGCACAATGGTTTACTGCAGTGTAGGTGCTGATGGTGCCAACATTGCTGACCTATATATTGGGATTTTGGTTAAGCAGCAGATATCATGTGGTGTTCCTTTAATTTGTGTCTTTATGTTACCTGGACATGTTTGGAGCTAAGCTTTCTTAACACATGTTTGCTTTAGGTTCTGAAAGAAGACCTAAGACAGAACTGTGTTAACCATTTTTCAAATGCTTCTCAAAGACTGTTTTTTCACATATAAATTTCTATTAACAATATAATGCTGAAAAAAGGGAACAGAGAAATATCAAGTATAAAAGTGCATTCTTTCTTTAATGGATTTTTCCTTTTATTGACAGTGAGGTAGGGTATTCCTGAATGTTCCTCATTGTAGACCTGTAAATATACTTCATATTTTGGGACAGGGTCCATTTCCCACTCAAGCCAATATGGATGAGATTTAAAATTGTGAGGTGGAAGTTCCAGAAAGAACTTAATATGAATTCAGAACTGCCCACAATTCATAGTCAAAAATGCATCCTTGCTTGTCTATAGCCCTCCTATTCCTACCCCAGATTAAGTGCAGTTTGGCAGAAAAGAATGAAAGCCACCGTCACATTGGCTGAGATAAGGGAGGTTTCTGTCTCAGTTGGAAGGCCTCAGCTTTCTTCAGCCTTCATGAGCTTGAATTCTTGCCCCAGCTCTTCAGGTGGCCATGAAGTTGTGGGCAGGACAGGATGGGGGTCCACCCCTGTCTGGAATTGGTAACCACGCAGCTGGGACTGTAAGGGGCAAAGGGCAAGAAAGGGAAGAGCATCGGGGAGCCTGGCTTCAGCAGTCTGCAAAGGATCTGGTGTGAGTGGATCCTAGGCTGGTTTCTGAGCACAGCTGTATATTTTACATAGCTCTCACTGTGAATGAAGCAACAAAATACTGTCTCCTTGCATCTTATTAGTTGCTTCTCCACAGCACAGTTAAGACAGATTCTTGGCTTCCTTAGAGACACCCAAGAGGACTTCAGAGTGAGGGAAAAAGTCTGAACTAATGTGACACTTAATATCTGATTTTAATCTGGTATGTTTGATTAATCTAATCATGGCTTTCATTACCTGCCTTGAGAAACATTTAGGAATGTGGACAGCAGATGGAAGGTAAGGGCAGCCTGTTCAGCATTGAAACTCAAAGAGTCAGGCTGGGTTTCCCTGTTGTGGTGAGAATCTCATCTTTTCACTACTCAGTTCATTCTCTACTATTACACCTTTTTATTTTTTTTCTTCTCTATAATTATAACAGCCAAATATCTTTTGTCTTCCTTTAGAATTTTAATGTCTGACTGAAATTAGGAGATGTCAGTCTACAGATGGTTTGAGACGTTCGTAGGCCTGCGTTAAGTTGTAAAAGAAAGAAATTGTAAAAAATATAGTCGTAGAAACACAAAACAGGATGTAGTGTTACTACACCAGATAGAATTTTTGCTTTGTAAGGAAGATGTAGCTTGTCACAAAGCTGTGAGAAAAAGCCTCACAAATTCTAGAGCCTTCATGCTCAATCTTTTTAATTGCTGAAGTTCCCTAGGATTGATGTCTGCAGAGGCAAACAGTAGAAATGGAGATGTTGCATTGTAACTGGGAGAAAGATGCTGAATGGTAACTGGGGGGTTTCAGGAAGGTTCCATGATGAAAACTACACTCTCTTTCTGGAACAAAATAAATGACAGTAATTCAAGTAAAAATGTCTACCTGAAGTCATCTTAAATACCTTTCATAATGAGTGTCAAGCCATTTGGGAGATTTTTTTAATTTACTTAGCATTATCATTTTGTCTTTTTACTTCCCACCTAATGAAGATAGCTTGATTTTAGACATTTTAGTAAGTACTTTCTATGCAGATGTATGGGGATACAAAGAATTTGAAGGCATAAGAGAAAGCTACACTAATTAAATGTCTAATATAGATAAATATAAAAAGCGGTGTTTTGCATTTTGCCTGCTTATTTATTGTTCACAGAGACAAGTAAAGGTCGTCTTTTGCTACGGCATTATAACCTTGGCCTCCTTGGTATCAAAATGTCAAATATTGTAAAGAAATGTTTCTGTGTGAGGAGGATTTTAATTGTAATAAATCTTTATGTTTTCATTCTAGCACCAGTCCATTTTCTTTCCATGCTGAAGTTCTCAGTAATTTATTCATGACCTTTAACTGCTTTTAAGAAGCATAGATTGGGAATTATTGCTTTCCTTGCCATTGGAAGTGCCAAGGCAGTAATGCCTTGAGAAGCTTCACAAGATTTTATTAATGAGATACACATCTTACATTAGAATAAAACATCTGAAGCTGCTGGGTTTGCTCATCCTGGTGTTACGTGGAGGATCAGTGCTTAAAGTCACTTGGAGACTTTTGATCTAAGATAAACAAGTGATCAGACCACATAAGGGTGTGCAATTTATGATGAATAATCTGGTTTGTTTAGGATTGATTTTTAGCCTTGTGATTCTGATTCCCGCCCCCTAAAAGGTGAGTTAATACAAAAGAACAGCTGAGTTCAAAGCCTTAGTAAGAGAAGGAAAAATTCTACTCTCTTTATGAGTATAAAGCATACCTACCCTTGCACATGTGATGTATCTTCAGAAACACAGATTTTAAATGTATTTCTTCCCAAAGTACCTTTGTCATAGTGACCTACCTATGGCTAACACTGCAGACACAAACTTCAAAGAAAGATTTAGAAAGTTGATACTTAAGAACTGTTAAGACTTCTACATCGTTAATTTTATTACTATGAAAAGCTGGACAACCCAGTGGCCTGACTTGAATGGAAAGATCAGGAGCCCTGTCTCCTTTATGCTTTTGTTACTTCCCATACCATGATCTACTCTGGGTAGCTCCTTAATTCTCCAGTGGAGTAGACTTGGAGACAAGGGAAAAAAAAGGGGCAGGGAGAAAGAGATTGACGCCCTGTGTCTATGTGAAGATAGAGGCCGTGAGAGGAGGAAAGAAGATTGAGAAGCAGGTATTCAGTTTATTGGCAAGACTAGAGGAACAAGCACTCAAGTATTCAGAAACGTGATTTTGCGTAGTTCAGATTCTCTGGCATTTTGATGGGTGTTGAGAGCACCTTCTCAAAAATCTGCAACAGCTGTGCCCTCCCTACAACTGCAGCTCTCACCATGAGCAGGAGTGCTAGGGGCACAGGAACCGAAACACTGGGATTCGTGTCCCTTAGTGTTCTCTGCAAACTTCCAGACTGCATACATCAGGAAACAACTTCAGTAGGATATTGCAGGATATACCAGATTGTGGTTATAAACCTATTTTGAAATAATGAATTCAGATTAGGGGGAGTAAATTTTCTCACCAGGAATGGCAGTGGGAGGCTGACTGGGATTTCAAAGTTAGGGTCCCAGAGAAGGATGCTGGAATAAAAAGTAAGAGATCAGCAAGGGCTAAGCAAAGCACACACTGTCTTAAACCCTTTATGTTAGCAAATAACTGTAAAATATTGACAGTGTGCACATTTCTCAGAGAGAATGGTAGAAGATGGCAACCTTTTGGTTTACTTTGTTCGAGTAAGGCATTCTCTTGTGGATGTGTACTAGCTAACCACTTTGGTGACCTGTACCTCATATAGGTTGTTTGAGTTTGTGAACTTAATATTTTATCTTTGGAGATCAGAGCATCATTTAGGTTAGAAAAGACCTGTAAGATCATCAAGTTCAACTGTTAACCCAGCACTGATAACTCCACCACTAAACCATGTCCCCAAGTGCCTCATCTAAACGTCTTTTAAATACCTGCAGGGATGGTGACACAACCAATTCCCTGAGCAGATGAAAGGAAGGAATGATTTTAATTGCTGCCAAATACAAGTTCAGATCTCTAGTGTTTAACACGTTCTAGAACTGATAACCCCATTTAATATACTTAGTTTACTAATAAATGCTTTTTAGCATAATTTGGTTTCTGCATTAGATTTTGTATAGACAAATGCAGTTAACCTGCCTTTTAAATTTATTCCATTTACTCTTATTCTCTACCTACTTTGCAGTAAAGTAAAATGATGTTTCAGAAACCCCTTCAAGTCACTTCAAATTTTGTACAAAAATTTACTTAGCTCCTAAATATAATTTACCACTGAAAGAATAATGTACTTTTAGGAAGGATTATTTTAGACTTATGATAAACTCAGTTGTAACCTTTTTTAGGGGAATGGCTGTTATTGGCACGTTGTGTTAGAGGTCATGAGAAATTCATGTCCTATTTCTTTCCTAATGTCTAAGGGATATGTTCCTTGCAGGCAGTAGAAATATATTTTCAGTATAGTGTCTTGTGGCTCAAGTAGACATTTATTATCTTTTTAGTGTAAGGTGTGGTGCAATGGAACTGAAGCATAGGATTTTGATCTCAGCAGTATAAATTAATAAATGTACTGTAGAAAGTAATTTACTGTAATGTGTTTTATTCCCTAAATATTTGTATGGCTTCTCTCCACTCACGGAATCTTTTAACAACAGGGTTACCTGTGTGTCTTTGTTATTGATAAGAAATATTTCAGCTCACCCTAGAAAGTCCTTAATGTTGTAACAAGTTCTTGAACAGCACAAAGCCCATGTGATACATGATATCACTAAATTTTAGATGTAGTTGCAAAATTTAGCTTGAACTTCCAGATTGTAACACTTGCCAGGTGTGCCCAAATCCAAATGTACATCTCTGAATTGTTTTAACACAATCAGTTTTTACTGTATTTTATTAATGACCAGTAAGCATTTACCATTAGACGCCTGGCACTTTGCATTAGAAGATCTGATGACTCGTTATTCTGCATGCATGCCCTATTTAGGTTTAAATTTTACATATTAGACCTTGCCTCAAAGAAAATCTTGTAGGAAGTTAATTGAACTCGACCGCTACCTGTCTACAGTCTCCTTGCAGGTCGTTGTGGAGAATTCAGCTGCTGTCAACCAACATCCCCACATCTTTTTCCTCTGGGCTGCTTTCCAACCACTTTGCACCCAGGCTGTAGCACTGAAGGGGGTTATTGTGGCCAAAGTGCAGAACCCATCACTTGGTCTTGTTGAACCTCATGCTGTTGGTCTCAGCCCATCCATCCAGCTTGTCCAGGTCCCTCTGCAGAGCTCTCCTACCCTCCAGCAAACCAACACTCTCACCCAGCTTGGTGTCATCTTCAAGTTTACCAAGGCTACACTCAATCCCCTCATCCGGATGATCAGTAAAGATATAGAACAGCACTGGCCCAACGCTGATCCCTGGTGGACACCACTACTGAGCAGACACCAAGTGGATGCAGCACCATTCACCACCTCTCTCTGGGCCTGGCTACTAAGCCAGTTCTTAACCCAGTGAACAGTGCACCTGTCCAAGCCGTGGGCTGCCAGCTTTTTCAGGAGCTGGAGAAGAACTGAGTGTAAAAAGGAGGGCAGAAAGATCAGGCCTGTGAAGATCAGGCAGAAGAATCTGTTCCCCAGATGGTCAGTGCCTTGGGATGGTCTACAGTACTGAACACAGTAATACTGGTAGCTGTAAATATTTCTAAAAATCTACAGCAGGTTCTGGACTGATGTTTCAGTTGGTGGTGGCCAACAGTCATCTATCCACTACTGCTGACACTTACTCTGCTACCTTAAGTAGAAAAACTGTGTGGGAGATCTAAAAGTTCCCCAAATAGCTGATACTGGAACACAAATTTGAGTAAAACACCAGGAAGTGGGGTTTTGGTTTGCACTCTGCTTTTAAGATCAAACTAGATAACGGAGAAATCAGTTGCAGAAATAAGGATACAACTGAAGTGACGAAAGCAGAGCTTAACATTTAGAAATCACAATTCTCTGGATGCTTCTGCAACTTCAGTGCCCTCGCCTTCTAACACACTTGTAGGGTTTTTTCTTGTTCACACTTCAGGCAAAGAGAAGGATGGGCCTACTCTGGGAATTCATCAATACTGAGTAATGAAACCAAAGTGTATTTTTTTAAACTGACTTCTGCATCACTTGTTGCAAAAGTTGGAAAGCATACACTAAGTAGGCAGAGGAATGCAGGAGAATGGGGTTCATTTCAGGATAGAAGCAGATGGCATTCACTCTGAGAAATTGTATTCTAAGCATGCCACTAACACCAAGTTCCTGTCTTATTCCTGACAAGAGATTAAAGCAGACTTTTCTTAGATGTGATTGTATATTCCTCATTTTAAGATTCCTAACCTAAGATACAGATTTACAGATGTGGAAAATGGGATTCAATGTATGAAATGCTGTATGGCTGAGACCTTGAAATCAAGTCTTAAGTATCTCATGCTGACCCTCAGAAAACAATGGAAGCCTTGATCTTGATCTCTCTGTGCTACAATTGCAGTAGCCAGTAGTGTAAAGGCTATTGTGAAAATAAATTAGTGAACTTCTAGAGAAAAAAGCACCAGAAAAAAATAGATATGAGAAAATTAATAACTCTTAGAAAAATTAATAACTGTGTCTTTAGAGCAGGATGTGAATAGTATGTTGTATGTAATGAATGGAGAACGTATGTTGAACACCAAAGAGAAAGCAAAATATTGAATTATTACTTATTCAAGAGTGTACTGTCCATCAAGATTCCCAAATAAAGTGGAGATTATGCAGAAAAAAACAGCATGCACTCAAAGACATAATCATATTGTATATGCAGAAGGGTCTATGGCAAAGTCAGCCTCTGGAATTGCCTTACATTTAAGTACTCAACCTTGCAACTATTTTAATGTCCTTTGATTAGAATTTTGTTTCATAAAAACTCATGTGCACATAAATCTGTGTATATTTCTGCACAAATGTTTATTACACAGATTCTAATTGGGTGATTACATTCTGTTTCAGTAACAAACTCAATTTTTTCCTATTCAAGCTTTAGTTTTAGTAGACCCTTGGGGCTTAATCCAGGCTTGAATTTTACTAGTCAAGCATGATTATAACAGTCTTTTCACCACAAGTGTTAATACTGTTATGAATTATTTGGGGCTCACTTTCAATATATTTTGTACTAAGTTTCTTAATGAACTAGGTTTGCTTTCTTTTAGTGTTTTGACAGTTACGATTTTGTCCTGCAGCTGGAGATAAACATAATGTATGCCAGATAACCTTTTCTGGACATCCTGAAGTCTCTAGTTTTCAGGCTACTATTATTATCCCCCCCTTCAACATGTACAAGTTAAAAAAATGAGCTGTGAATTGTCAAGGTAGATGTAGATTCAATACTATTGCCATGTTTATCTGTGGATTCTGCCAAAAAAGCGATTCACATGAAGTGCTAAATGATTTTAAAAGCCACACTAAAAGCTCACACAGGATTTGAATATAGATTGGCTTGCAGCAGAACAGCAGCTCTCTGTGGTTTCAAATAGTGTCAAACAAAGGAAACTGAAAGTTGTTCTTCTGTGTGTGTGTGTGCATGTCTCCGGGGCATTTGTCTTTTCTAACTGCAGTACAGCATAATTTGTGCAGGTGATGCAGAAGAAAGTTTGGGCACCACTGTTGTAAAAATTCAGAGCTGGAAAACCAGAAATTTTTAAATGGCTGCTGCTGGAGGAGGGCTTAGCCAGAGGAAGGGCACATCCTGCCCTTATTTTGAAAGCATTGCCATCCCATCTCTTGCCAGGTAGTCATAACTGCCAGTTATTGCAGAGCCTGCCAGAAATTCATGAAGGCTTTTCATCTAAGTCAGAGAAAGGTTAGCAATCGGTATTTCCATCCATTTTTATTCCCACTGTAAGAGAACTCTCAACCAATACATCTTGTAAAAACATATAATAGCAGTACAATATTTTGATGTTTGGAAACTGACAAGATTGCTTGCAGTGACTACAACTTCCTCTTGAAACAGGTATTGAAGAACCTGAAAATCTACTCTGACTATAATTGTAACAAACTAAAATTTCTATTTTGCATAATATTCTGCGTAGTTTAAATTGGAAAGCTTCAAAGGCAGAAAATTGAAATTAAAATTGCAAGAAAAAATTCAAAACATAATTAACCTTAAAAAAGACACTGTATCATAGGAATATGCTTCTGAAACAGGAAGCCTACTGTCAACTTAAATTTTTAAGTGTTTTTAAGGTGTTCCATTCCCAAAATGAAATTTGATCTGAAAGCGTACACTAGTGTAATAAGTTTCATTATTGATACTGTGCCTTTCTATGTAGCTTTTTCACAATCAAATTTATTTTCCAATGGGAATTTTTTCTGTCAAAAATTTTGTAATCTGTTCAAGTTGTACCAGCCTTTTATCAACGCCATAGAATAAAAGTATTTATTTGGTATAGAAATTAATTTCTAACAAGGAATAGGAAGACTCTTTCTGAGCATATAAGCTTTCATCAAAAGTTATGCAGGTTTAGCAGTTGTGTGTGGTGATGTATTTCAGCACAGTTTTCTCAGTCCTGTCAAATTGTATGAAAGATTATAAGATAAAAATATATAGGAAGTCCTGTTTTCATAAAAAATGTTCAATTTTCTTATAAAATGAATGGACTGAAGTGAAGTATAAATGTACAGTAAAGATTTTGGATTTTAAAGATAGAGTTCATTCTGATTTGGATTAAAAAAAAAAAAAAAAAAACTCTGGATGCCTGAGAGCAGAATTATGCATTTCAGATTCACAAGACAGGGAGAATGCAAAAGTGGTGGCTTCCACCCAGGCTTGAAGTCTTGAGCTTGTTCAAAAGCACGTACCCAGAGCTTCTGCATTCACCAAAACTCATCCTTGGATTTTACCTAGACTATAGGATAAGTTAGAGCTTTTGAGACAACTCTTATTATCTCAGTTCTTGTTTTCATTTCTGCCTAGTAGAGTGTAAGGCCTGGAAGTTCAGGATATTCAGATGAATATTGGAAGCTGCAGGTGGACTTGGAAAACATGGGTGTTCTTGTAAATTGGCAGAAACTGGATAATCTCCATGAAACAGTTTCAGTGAACCGATATTTATCTACAGGAGAACACAGACCCTAGAACCTCTTCTGTGGCAAAGGTATTTTGACAAAGCTGTCTCCTGAAGCCCTTTTACAGCAGGTGAGCTATGACTAGCGAAATGTCTCAGTGCTCTAGCTATATGTCCTTGGCTCTTTCAGATGTGGCTGACTAGGAAAAAATAGGACCAGTTTTATAACTCATAAGTTTGCAAACCAATGGTGGCTGGAAAAGACTATGGAGAGGCACATCAGTGCCAGTTGAGTGATTAGCTCAGTGACATCCTCATAGTTGACAAGTGAAAGTTGTGGCTCATTCAGAGGCATAATTTGAGCTAACCATACACATTGCTGGGTTCTAACTGAGCAGTGAAGACTTGATGTTGTCAAAGATTGTTCAATGACTGCAGCAGGAAGTGGAAAAGCTAACAGAGTGTTGAATGTTTAAACAGTCAGATAGAAAATAGTGCTATGTTACACATAAATCAATTCTAACCACTCAGCTGGAATAAGACAGTTCTGGTCAGAAAAGATAATTCAGAAAAGAGAGTAAGTATATAATAGAATCATAGAATGGCTTGGGTTGGAAGGAACATTAAAGACCATCTAGTTCCAACCCCTCTGCCGTGGGCAAGGACATCTTCCACTAGACCATCTTGCTCAGACCCCCATCCAACCTGGTCTCAAACACTTCCAGGGATGGGGCAGCCACAGTTCTCTGGGCAACCTGTTCCAGTGTCTTACAATCCTCACAGTAAGAATTTTTTTTTCTAAATACCTGATCTAAACCTACTCTCAGTTTGAATCCATTCCCTCTTGTCTGTCACTACATGCTCTTGTAAATAGCCTCTCTCCATCTTTCTTGTAGGCTCCCTTCAGGTACTGTAAGGCCACAATTAGGTCGCACTGAAGCCTTCTCTTTTCCAGGTTGAACATTTTCAATTCTCTCAGCCTTTCCTCATAGGGGACTTGCTCCATCCCTCTAATCATCTTGGTGTCGCTCCTCTGGACTCCCTCCAACAAATCAATGTCCTTCCTATGCTGTTGACCCCAAAACTGAATGTGATACTCCAGATGGGATGTCACCAGAGCAGAGTAAAGGAAGAATCACCTCTCTCAGCCTGCTGGCCATTCTTCTTTTGATGCAGCCTGGGATAGTGTTGGTTTTCTGAGCTGCAAACACACATTGCCAGCTCGTGCTCAGCCTCTCCTCCACCAGCATCCCCAAGTTCTTCTCAGCAGGTCTGCTCTCCATCTGTTCAAACCCCAGCCTGTGTTGATACCAGGGTTGCCCTGACCCAGCTGCAGCACTTTGCACCTGGTCTTGTGAAACACATGAGATTCCCATAGGCCCACTTCTCGAGCTTGCCCAGGTCCCTCTGGATAGCATCCTGTCTTTCAGGTGTGTTGAGAGCACCACTCTGCTTGTTGTCATCTGCAAATTTTCTGAGTGCACTGGATCCCTTCATTTATGTTATTAATGAAGATAATAAATAACACTGGTCCCAATACAGACCCCTGAGGGACTTGTGACAATCACTTGTCACTGATGTCCATTGTGACTCTGAGCCATTGACCATCACTCTCTGGGTGCAACCACCCAACTGCTTTCTTTTCCGTCTAACTGTCCATCAGCTGAGCCCATTTCTATCCAATTTAGAGAGAAAGATGATGTTGCCCTTCCCTTGTCTGCTGGTGTAGTTACTTTGTAGTAGAAGGCTGGTTTGTATGAGAAAGACCACTACATTGGTTTTTGGAGGGAGGCTGAGTATAAAGACCTCCATACAAAGACTCGACATATTATTTTATTTTAGAAAGGATTAAAGAGAAGAAATGATATAATGTAGATACACACAGGGAAGATAAAGTACTCTCTCATACCTAAATTTGTTATGGTATAAAAAGAATGGATAACTAAAAGAAAATAAAGAACAAAAACGTACTGTTCTAAAATACAAATTTTCTAAACACAAACTATGTGTAAATCTCATTTTCACAGGCAGAATAGAATTGAGGCCAAGACCTTAATACAATTTTTAAATGAATTAGACATTTGCATGCTTTTTTTGACTTTGTATTATATCAAATAAAGATTTTGCAAGCACTATGATTTTCAGGCTTAAGAGTTAAGAAGAAGCATTCCCCATAGGCAGATTATTCTATAGTTGTTCATTACTTTCCCTAAGGCATCTTGTTATGCTCTCTGTTTGAGACAGGCTACTGGAATTAACCAGTGTTGCGAATTTTTAATAAAAGTACACTGTGCAGTATTTTGAATGTAGAATTTTTTAATGATATTAGGCCTGGCTGTGTTAAAGCACTTTTCAGACACTGTAACTTAAGCTTTGAGACACATACAGGCATTCCTATAAATTCTTGCCATGCCTCCTATCAAAGATGGAGTTCTGCTCTAGTTCACTTACTCTATATCAGTGATACAGATAACCGAGAATAGAGACAAGAAGCAATACAGAAAGCAAGAAAATGTTTAACAGCCAAAGGAAATACAACTCAATATACAAAAAAATGACTGGCTTGGCTATATAGTCCTTCTCATTTTTGAATCTTCTTCGACTCAAACTAATTTTGATTTCAAAAAGAGGCTCTCAAATGTTTCATAAATGAAAAGGTCATTTTTAAAACCTGGTTGTTTTAGCACTTCTCTTTCTTTAAAATTCGTCTGGGAGAATAAAAATATTATTCACCTGAAACATCAGGACAACCTAAACATTCAAAAACATACTGAAGCATTTAAGATACTTATGATTAATTAGCCAATCTATTGATGAGAGACTGAAGAGCAGTCAGAAATATTTGAAGTGTGCTTAATTAATAGTTTTTATGATCTCTTGTTTCTTCAGTGTTGTTTGCCATTTCAGAATTTGAAATCAAAGATTTACAAACTTGTTACACTTCACTCATCGAATTCTGCCACTGTTCATGTGGGCTGCTACACAAGAGCAGAAACTGTGGTGGTCTGTGGTCCCTTACAACAATAATTTTTCGTGTTACTTCTGTACTCAGGATAATAAGGTCTTAACTTTGTTCATGCTCCAATACTAGATATAACATATACAATTTGGAGGGTTATCCTGCCTTCCTGAATTCAGTTGAGTGTCAGTTTTTTTGATCACTTTTGTAGAATCAAGATCAAAAAAGAGGTGCTTTAACTTATTAGACTCTAACCTTTAGTGGTTATCAAATGTAAGTGGATATAGAGTCAGAATCAGCTGGTCAAAACAGTTCTTCAGAATAATATCAGCCATTATGTTTAAGGGGCTATCTTTCTATTTATTAGATCTGAATGTTCTTTCTCCCTTAACTTGTGCAGTCTCTCTTTATATTCATCTACCTATTTATTATCTATATACTTCTGAAGAAGTATTTCCATGGCCTAACTACACATTTCATCAGATTTTCCTTTGGCTTGCTACCTCCTAGGTTTCATTTGATATCCCCTAGTTTCTGTATTTGAAAAGAGGGTGAATGACATAATGCTTCCTGCTATAGTGAGACATAAAGCAAATTAAACACCTCACTCTTGCTTTTTTTTCTGACAGAAAGGGTAGTTCTTAAAGGAAAGATGTAAGTTATTTCACCAGTTTTAATCTGAAATTATCACTGCAGCAGAGAATGTTGTCATAGCACTGTTGATGTGATAGGACCTTGTAATTTCCTTTTATTTAAAATAATAGGTCCTTCAGTCTCCCAAGTACTTTAATTATAATGCAGAGCTTTTCTTTAGGAAGGAATGATAAAATGGAAAGTACATTTATTGAATTGCATTGAGCCTGGGCAGTTCTGCTGCACCCTTAGCACTTGTTACTGGTTTACTGTGAGTACCTCCTCTGTCACCCTACTGGTTCTTCCTGATTACTTACCTGGAAGCCTCCAATTTTCCTTAAGTTTCACAAAGGCCAAAGAGGCAGCTGAAGCTGTCTTTAACAATTCATTTTGGGTGGACAAGGGAATAAATTTAAGTATTGGAGCACTTTAGATCAGCGCCTTTAATATCAAGGTGATTGTAGTCACCACTGGCATAATCAGATCACCAGCTGTGGAACCATGGCAGAGGGTGGTGGGACAGTGGAGAAGGGACAGGTTAGGGACAAAATGAAACTGCCCTGCAAGCTCTCCAGTGTGTGAGAAATAGCTAAAGGTGCAATGCCATAATATTATAGCTGACCAATAAGAATGGGACACGGATATCTATCCCTGCTTAATTCACAATATGGTGTGGGGTTTAGATTTTGATATTGTCTGTCAGACTTGAGTAGGGGTCCTTCCATCAGCTTTAATGAAAAGTAAATGAGACTGTTCCTCAGCAAATAGTTAAGAACAAGCCTAGTTTTCAGGCACGAGTAGTTGATTTCAGAAGGACCTGGTACATGGACAAGTACTTTGGAGAATTGAGATTATATTGAAAGATACACTGTCAGGACTAACTAGCATGCAAAGACCATAAAATCTAATCAAAACAGCAATATGAAAGTAGCAGACATTAGTTTCATTACATTTTTTACTAAGATGCTGCATTTAATATCGCCGTTTCCATTCAGCCAAATCTTCCTGAGAACTCTTTTATAGTATTCAAATGTATCATGAAAAGGTTAATATTATTTTGACAGAATTAAATATTCTCTAAGATGTTCAAGAGGAAATGTTTCAAAACCAAAATATAAATGATACAGAACCCAGTCTTTACTTCCCCTAAAAAGTATATGCTGGATTTTATGTCAGGTTGATTTTGACCTGGTAAGAAATGTCAGAGGAGATAAGCTTTGTAAAAACTAAGCAGGGGGAGGTGTTGGGTGTTGTTCAGTGCCTGTTTTTATGCTGCCTGCATTCATCTCTGTTATAACTAAACAATGGAATACAGTATCTGTAATTATTCAAATAGGCATATTTGCAGTTATAATGTATTCTTTCACAAGCAAAACTATTATTTAAAAATTAAAGGGAAGAAATTAGCTCTTTATGTCTTTAAATTAAAAATACCAGATAATATGATAGAGCAATCTACAACTGTCAGAAAATTAAAAGTTTTTCTTTCATTTTGCTTAAGTTGATCCAAAAGTATCAACCAACTAGCAGCAACTTAATTTAAGACAGTAATGGTGATTCTGTTATTCTGTCTTATTTTTTGTAATAAGATTTTTTTAATTGAAATTACTTCTGCTAGTTGATTTAAAATGTTGGGACAAGATGTCTACCTCTTACTGTGTTCAACTCTTACTGATCAGAGCTTTTAGATATTTTGCCATATCTGTGAAGCATTCAGCTAGCAGAATTGTACAAATTCGATTCCATCTTTTTTTCTGTCTGTCAGGGCATGCCAGTGTACTAATTTAAATGTTCTGACTGAGCTTTTACTTGATTCTGTATTAGAGAAGCTCCAAAGCTCCTCTAAAATGCATAACCTCATACTGTTTGTTAGAGAGAAATGCTAGGAGCTTAATAGTTTCTAGTTTTACAAGGCTGTAATTTTATGCAGCGACAGCAACGTAAAACTTGAAGAAGACAGCACTGGTTCAAGGCCTCCTCATTATTAAATTTGCAAGACATAGATGCTGAGTAAACAGGAGTTCATACATTGTTTATTCAGTTTAAAGTAAAAATTTCCATTGACTTTGACTTTCCATAGGTAGTTATTAACTGTAGCTGGTATCAATTTCTAGAGTGATTTTACAAAAAGCCTGAAATGGACGCATTCATTGCTAGGTCCTCTTTAATTACAGTTTTATATTGTTTACTAACCATCTGGGCATCTGATTAGATGCTATAACCATCATTTGGTTTGAGCTTCTTTACTTGCACTAACTGCTAGTTATAAAAGATAATGACTTGAAAGTGAAAATATGTGGCTCACATGGGTAGCACAAGCAATTGTTTTAGCTAGCCTTGCTGTTCTTTGTATTCTGATCCTTTGTGTTCAGGAGAGGAATAAATCCTCAAAGTCTCATACTCCACAAAGAACCTGGTGCACGTTGTGTGAAGGTTTACTGGGCTTTGTGCACTCTTTATGGACAAATCTGCAAGAGGAAAACAAAGATAAAAGCTTTATTTTCTCCGGAGGATTTTGTGTTCATAGAGACTAATAGCCAATTAAGATAAAAGGAAATATTTAATGGCTAAAATCCAGTAATATTATCTGTCCCAGGTCAATTTGACATTTAATATGTTGTTTCCTCTTCAGCAATTTTGCTACAATGGACAATTCAAGTATTTAAAGAGAAAAAGATCTGTTGTATCTGTTCTATCTTGCATAGTTTTTATTTTTTTTTCCTAGGTGAGGCTTTATCATTACAGCACTGACAGTTAGGTACATAGATGCTCCATAAAAAAGATTCATCTGTGTAGTAAGGGCTTTATTGAGATTGATAATGACCTCCTGAAGAATTATTATTATTTTAAATAATTTAACACTATTGAATTGTTGGATTATTCTTTCCAGAACTATCATTTAAAAAAGAGGGCAAAGCAGTTATATCTTTTTGTATGTGCATATATTTTGTTAATTTAATGCCGGATTATTGAATAACTTTGTAAATTAAGTAAGAATACCTAAGAGATATATCTAATTTTCAGCACCAATAATGATATAGACTCATGAACAATCAATAACTGCTCAAATCTTTGATTTTTACTTAAATAGTTTCTCTAAATCAATGCCAATACTTGCATGGACAGTAGTCGCAAGTATTTTCTTGATGGACCCATGTACTAAAAAGGAAAAATAAATGTTAGTAATTAATGATTTTTTTCTTCATTTGAATTGATAAATAGAGAGTAAATGCAAAACTGACCTGAGGTATTTATCGTCAACTTTTGGCAACTGAAACAGTGAATGTGCCTCTTTAAGTACTTCCATATAACAAGCCACTGTCATTTAAGGCATTCATTAAATTGTGATAAATAACTGGTTTTATCTGTTGGGTATGTAGAATTGCTGCTTTTAAAATCTTTTTATAGCTGACCAAAAATTGTTCGTGTCATGTATCTTGGGTGTGTAATAGTCAAGAGAAGACTATGACATGGTTTGGGTGGGTTTTTTTTTTTTTTTTTTTTTTTTTTTTTTTTTTTTTTTTTTTCCCTACTAGCAGACTTGGTTTCAAAAAGCACTTGCAAGTTATTATGGTGAAGAAGAATTAGAATCACAGCTCCTGTGTTTTGCATTGCATGTCAAGTTCCCTGGTTTAATAGTTCAGGACTCATTTACAAAGGCACCTCTGCTGTTTCCTATTACAGACCGAAAAAGAAAATGTATTCAGATAATTTTTTGGTAAATATAATAATTAAGTAATTTATATATATAATCTATGAATTGGAAACTCTGGCTTCTGTCCTATGAATACAGATGTCATTTCAGATGTGTGCCTTTTGTTTGTTATGCTTCAATGATTGCATTCCTGTTGCAAAATATTTCTTCATTCTGGGACAATGAAAGACTCGGTGCTTCTGTCTAATTTTCTAGCCAGTATAAATGAATTATTTTGGGCATATTCTTTCAATTCTATCACTTGTGCATGTTAATACTGACTTATGAGAGCAGAGCCTGCAAACAAGATATTTGCAACATCCCTGTGTTGCAGAGATCCCACCTGTAAAGGGGTTTTTACACATTGCCTTCTAAGTCACTTCTTTTGATAAAGCAGGATGGACAAATAGTTTGTTTCTCTTTCGATTTTGAAGGACAGATCCTCATGTAAACTTAGCGTTATTCTATGTCAGAATTACCATGGTAGTTTTTCCCTCCTGTAACTGAGGAAATTCCTTGCCACAGTGGCAATGGGGTGAACACATTCAGTTTGGTGTCAGAGGGCTCTTGAGGGTCCTGGTTAGCAACTCTTGAGGCAAGGAAAGAGTATTAATGCACCATTGGTCAAGTCCTCTGCATTTTCTGTGGGCCTGCTGATAGTGAGTTCTGTAAGCCCTACCTGGGAAAAATTCCTCTCTTCTTCCCAGTTTTATATAGAGTATAACCACAGCTTTATGCAAAGACCACAGCCCCCAGAGAACAGTGACATTTTACAGCCAGACTTGCTTTCATTCCCTCTGCGGTGCTGAACATTTGGCTTTAATTAGAAAACAGAAGCTTAACTCAAAACAACATCACTTTTTATTTATGCATATTTTTAATGAATGTTCTGTATTTTATCAAACTTGCACTCTCACTCATGCATCAGAATCCCGTTGCAGCAGGTAGTATATAAACATGGCATGAAAGTGTTGTTCTTGCTCAGATAGGTTTCTAAGACAAGAAAGAGATGGCTGGTTGGTGCAGACAGTGGGCAAGGGTGTTGAAACAACGAGGTGGACCTGCTTCGATGGAGGGGTGGCATTACCAGCCCTCCTTGAATCACTGTCTGGCACCAGCAAGGTTCAAGGAGGAGCTTAAATAAGGTTAAAGAGGAGTCTTTGTGGATCCTTACAGCAAACTCCTGTTAGACATTAGAGACAATTTTGCAGACTTTGTGTGTTTGAAAATACAGCTAGTAGCAGTACCAGTACCATAATTTGGTCAGGGGTGGAAACTGTGACAAATGAAAACAATATGTAGGAAAGGAATCGTATATATAGTGCTTTGAAAATTGAATGAAGACAAGTCAAATAGAGTTTATGCTTGAATGGGCTGTATAGTGATCAACCCAGCAATGATCAATGCAGAGCCCTGGGAAAATGATCATTTGCAAAACCAGTAGATATTTGAAGGATGCAATTGGCTTTGTTCAAGCAAGCCTTTAGTTCCTTGCTGGCTAGCTCTTCATTATTGTGAAAAGGGTCTCTGATAAATCATGTGTGAAATGTAGGAAAAAAATCTGCCTACCATTTTTTATTAAAAGTACCATTCAAATAATTGTTCTTATTTCTGTTTTCTTTCAAATCAAACATCAGTTATTTTCCTGTGTTAGTTAAAAACATCAAATTAATGTATTTTTATTTTCCCCTCACAACAGTACTCCATTATGACTAAGGCTATAACAGAGACATTATCATTCAGCTCTGCCTCCAAGATCAGTATGAATACATTCATAAAACTCCTTTCAACATACTTTATAGGAGAAGTACATTTCTGGCATACTCCTATTGAAGCATGATGCTCTCTTTCACTGAGGTAAACAATTTGTATTTAATTTAGCAGATTGGTTTAACAGGATTTGAAAAAATGAAAACATAAAAACTGCTCTAGATCTCTTGAACAAGCTATTCCCATTTCTCATCTCAAAATATTTTTTCTAAAGTTAGGCATTATTTCTCAAGTTTTTGGCAAAAAGAAGTGAGTTTGAGATTAAATCAGTTGAAATATTTTATTGACCTTTTCTTTTAATTCTATATTTACATTACATGCAGAATTCCTATGTCTATTGTCTAGATTCCTACTGTATCAAATATCTTTGGATACTACACATTAAGTGTAGTATCATTAAGGAAGATGTACATTAAGTACACATTAAGGAAGATGAGTATAATGCTTCTCTAATGTTCATATGCTCCTTTAATTTTAGCTTTATGTACATACTGTATTTTGGGTGACCTAGAAGTTGTATAAAGCAATGAAAAGCACTTGTATGGCAACTACTTATTTTTATCTTCTTGTCTTTCTATCATGAGAATTCCTTTGCTACTCCCAACAGTGAGAATGCTTCATAGTTTTTAAACTTCATTCACCACCATATGGGATATATATTAGCCAAAACTTTCAATGGAAAAAGTGTTAATTTATTACACGACTGCTTTTGTAAGCATGAAATTTATTTAAGAATATCTGGCAAGGATCCACAAATCTATTTTCCTAGAACTAAGGGATTTTATAAATGGTATGAAAAATTTTAAGCGGTGTAGACCTGAGTACTGTTTCTCATGTTGTAGCCCACACACTACTAATAACTCTGTAAAAAATTATTCACTCATGATAAAAGTCCACCTCAGAGCTCTGCAACAAGAAAATATGGGCTGTTTTCTTTCTTTGTTTTTAAAGCATCCACATTAATTCTAAGTTGTTCTCTTGTGCCAAATACTGTATTGCTGTAAAAGCTCTTTGAAGTAGCAGCATTGCCTTCTTTGCTATTTTTTACTATCTGTGAAGATAGTTCTGCTTCTTCTAGGCAGTGCACATGTGTAGAGTTGATGTAGTGGGAATAAGGAATGCCATGTCTGATTCATTAGTTGCAATTACTTATCATTATTCATTATTTATTTTGATTTATAATGGATAAAAAGAACCTACCCAGGGCCATTTTAGCATGACTGATGAATGGAGTCTCATAAAACGATTAAACTGGCAACTGCTGCTTGTCTCTTAAGTGGACAATAATTGATGTAAGATTGAGAAATTCCAACCAATGCTTGCCTCAGTCTCTTTTTTTCATACAATTCTAATTACAAAAGCTGGCCAATCTTCCCCAAAGCCAGAAATCTTTGCTGAAACTTTTAGTAGATGATGGAAAAGTGAGTTAAGGCCTCATGTAAAATCAGTCACTTTTCTCAACCCAGGCAACAAAACTTATTCTTGAAGACCAGCAGTAAATTCAATTCAGAGTCTGTAGGAGACTAAAAAAGTGTCAGGGAAAGGTTTGAGAGAAAAACACTTTTGTTCTTGTTCAGGATATTGGTCAGAAGATCTAGAACTTCTTCTACAAGACGGAAATCATCCTTCATGATATTAATGTAGTACAGCTACCCTTTGAATAATTAAATTCCCCACCAAGCAGGAAGGTACCTCAACTGTTAGGATGTCAGGTCATTGTTAAATACAATAATATAGTATACCAATCATTTTGGTGTTCTTAAAGCAGTTACATTGGAAAGAATATATATATATATATATATATATATATATATATATAGACATACACACACACACGCGCGCGCTAGTATTTTTCAACAATTCATATCAAATTTATACTGGAAAGGGACAGCATGTCCATAGTATTTGTACTTTGACTGATTCGGTTGCTGTCTACCTTCTAATGCTATTGACTTTGCTGTCCTTTGTAAAAGGAAACCTTAGGGCCTAGGAAAGCCTTGCAAATATAAACATAAGTGAACATAATTAGTCTTGCTGTCACCAAGAAAGCAATTCTAAATATTTTCGATTCCAAAATAAAAAGTTGAATTTACCTATCATTATGCAAGTATTCTTTCTCTTTTAGGAACACAGAGAATTTATTGAAAAGGGTTGCCCACCCATCCCATGGCAAGCATGTCCTTATGACATGCCTGAAGGAAATTAGATGTTTATTGTTTGTTGCAGTGATTTGCGAGCACAGCAGTTCTCTGTTATGTGACTCTCAGTGTATCTAAATGTGAAGCAGGAGTTATCCCTGGCAGACAGTCTCCAGTGAAGCTAGGTTTCAGTATTTTGTGCAGTTTTAAGAGCTGGAGGTCTTCATGTTTGTGCCTTGAAGAGAAATTAAATTTAGGATGAGTCATCATTCCTGTAGTAAGATCTGCACCATGGAGTCAGTAGAGTTGTAGGTAACAGGAGTATGAGAATTGTTGTTTAGCAAATCTTGCAAGGGACAACAAAACCCCCTATGCTTCTTTGAGTCTTTTCTGTTGCCTGATGAGGTTTTCAAACGAGAACTGTAGGAATACCCCTCAGTTCAAGGGAACACCATGCAACCTTCTTCTATGGCAGCCACACAACAAAAAATGCTGTCTTCTTAATGAAGATTATCTGTCACACATCACTTATGACAGGCCATCAAAAGGTTTCTACTCAGACACCTAGGAAGGTGGCACAACTTAAGCATGCTACTGAATATGTGTGAGTGTTCTTACTAGTTGTTCTATCATCTGTAGAGCTAATGAGGGTGCCTGGTTTCCTACTGACTTTTGTCCTTTAATCTCTCAGATCTGTCTTCCATGGAAATAACATCTGTTCCTTCCTGAATCTGTCTGTGACACCCCTGCAGATAAAGCATTTTGTCATTAGTCTGCAACCAGATATGTCCAGATTGCCTGGCCCAGCTGCCTTCAGATGGGGTGTGTAGCTGTTACATTCCGCCTACCTTCCTCTCAGGAAATTGTATCTCAGGATGTAGCTGTGTCCAGACTTATCTGTCTACCTCCCCATTTTCTAGTTTCCAAATTTATAACATCTTTTAGAAAGTCAAATTCTCTTTGAGCCTTTACCCATTTGCTAAATCTAACTACAATTGGCCCACTCAAAATTTATTTGAGGGATGACAGAGAAGGAAAAGTAGTAAACATAAACCTTCTGTGTTGAGACATTTTAAAATGAAAACTATTTCTTAAAAGTCTAACTTTACATATGTATCTGAAATATCGTAAACTTATTTGATAAAATGTGGTAATATTTCTCTAAACGATAAAAGGAAACTTATAGGTATTCAGTGCATTCACAAATATATGTAGAATGCATTGTATACTATTTAGTCTGCAATCTTCATTATATTAATCACATAAGTAAATTTATGAAGCTCTCTGTCTCAAAAGAAGTAGCACAATGTTTGAATTTTTTTAAGCAGTGTTTTTGATGTTTTTACTACCATTTATTGACAAAAAAACCAGGATTTTGATTAATATACACTGTGACAGGATTTACACAGATTTTATATTAGAGGGAGAGCAAGTGTGATGAATAGTGTCCTAGAATCATTTTAGAATAGCCACTCAGACCTCTGCATTTTTATAGCTTCTTGCAATGTTTTCACACTTTGCACACTCTAAGACTCCTCTGTACAAAGGCTGGTGTTGTAGACTTCTCAGTCACCAATTTTGCTGTCTAGAGTATAAATTGAAAAGCTGCTAGGTTTCTATTACACATACCTAACAGCACAGATCATAGAGGAGGTATAAAAACACTAATGCACATGAGAATAATTGGCTGTATTTACGCTTCCCCCCTTCTGAATTAAGAGTTAAATTATGCATAGACAACATAAAAGATTACTCCCCTCTGTGCTCTGACACTTCATCACTTAATGGATAGATAGGTGGAACTTCAGAAATGAATTATTACCATTAAAAAAAAAAAATCAAGTATAAGAACTTGATTACCACTGCAAGACTTGTCTAAAATTAAGTCTGCCGCGTGTGCTGCATACAAATGCCAGGTTTATGTGGTAAAGGGCAAGATGGACAGCTCTGCGACCATGTGCTTGCTAATTAACCAGCACTGAAAATAGCCTTGTCATGAGAGAACAGTCATCTCCTGTACAACTAGGAAGCAAATGATTTTGCTGCTTAGAGCAGAAGATGAATATAGAAGCAGGCTGGATGTCAGTGGAACAAAAGGAAAGCAACTCACAGAAGACTGTTAGGTAGCAAAGATGATTTTTTATTCCGTATTGAGAACTTGGGCACTATAAAATTACTAGACTTACAGTTTCTTTACTAGTAGCCCTAAACTGAATGGACAGTGAAAAAGTGAAGCAGAGAAAAAAGAGATTACCCAGACAGTGCTGCCAAGGTTCATTAGTTTTAGTCTAAATAACCAATTTTCTTCTATTCTTCTAGCACCTTATTTAATGCTTCCAACACTTGCGATAACTTTTGTTTCTGCTTTCTCTTAAAATGCGTATATTTATATGCTACAGTAAAAGTAAATTAGGGAATTGCTAGAAAATTAGGGGTTTATGATTGGTTGTGATAGTTCTCTCTTGTTTTATTTTATGAGAACATCCTTAGCTGAAAATCAGGCAAATCTAATACAATTCTCTCAGACAGTCTCATTTTCTTTTCTGGCGCTAACAACACATTTGTGTGTGAACACCTGTTTTTAATAAATAATTGAAGCTGCTGAACTTATGCTTTTCAGAAGTGTCACACTAAGATAATTGATATTGGAAGTGTACTGCGAAGCAACCCTTAGATTTTAAAAAGCCAGCTATTATAATAACTTTTAATAAGAATCATAGAAGTTAAAGGAAATTAGCTATCTATTGTTGGTGGCATTAATTTGGGAGTGCTGCTGTTCTCTATATTAGGAGTCTCAGTACATACAACTCTATTTCTCACTGTTTCTGTCTCAACCAACTGATAAGGCTTAATAATTGAAAATTAAATAATACAATACATTTCTACTTGTGGAAGATATAAATAATTATTCTGTTTTGAACATTACAAAGTATTAGAAATGAAAATAATTTAACCCCATGAGGATGCAGATTGTAATGATAATTTCTAGAATAACTGTTGTTTTTCTTGTAAAGAGTATGGATGCCTCAAGCAATGAAATAAATAAACTTTATTGTTTCCAGGTTTTTTCATGACAGAACAAACAAATCTTTTTAGACCACAATTATTATTCAGTTATTGACAGTGTAATTACTGGGCCACCCAGTCAGAAACTCATAGTTCCTTACAGAACAAATATATCACATGAAGCTCTGCTCATGCTCACACTAACACTGGGATGTACTGTCAGGCAGATCCTTCCAGCCTGGCAGGCTTGATTCAGATGAATTTGTGCCCAGTTTTCAATGAACACTTAAAAAGAGTATTTGATAAATGTGTAATATTTTTATCTTAATGGGGAAAGGATAAATGTGCTTAGGTCTAGGATGATAGTTATTTTTATTTGTGTAGCAGTACGGGGAAAATTTTTGGCAGTAGGAAAATTACTCAGTAGCTATGCCTACAGTGCAAAGTAGCATATGCTCTTCCTATGAACTTTCTCTTTGCTGTCACAATTAAATATCACAATCTTTTATCTTTTACAATGGATTTCAGGGCTTGTTGTATTGGAATTTACTCCTGAGTGATTCCTGTTTCACCATGCTCTGGCTTTTTACATCTGGTATAAGAGTTAGTAAAGCTGTGTGTCCACAGCCAAAAGGTCTGTGTAATGTATACTTCCTGTAACTTGACTTACAGCCAAGGTGGGATCAACATGAGTATCCGCCACAGATTTCAAATACAGAAAATTTGGGTTCATCAACCATAAAGGAGCTGTGATGTAGTTTACAGCTCCAACAATTAAGGGACCAGAAGAGGAAATCAGTTTCAGAACATACATCTGAATTTTTAGATAGTGCCTTGGAGAATTTTGGCCTGTTGCTGTTGTTATATTCATTACCTTTTAAAATACTTCTCTGCTCGGAACAAACATGATAGAATGGCCATAGACATTAACGTTAATCACTGATTAAAATTCTCCAGCAATTTACAGTGGAAGCACAATGACTCCATTATTATCTTTGAGTAAAGTTTGTAATTGTTATGGGATTTCTAGCTAGCTAAGCTATGAAATGGTAAGCACAGAAGCGTTGCAGGTGCAGGTTATGTGTCATATAAATACTGTTTAACTCCTGAGAAACAGCGAAGAGAAGAAGGGATAAAATTAACCACATAAGAACCCTTTGAGTTG
Organism: Pachycephala philippinensis; assembly: GCA_013397055.1. Classification (NCBI taxonomy): domain Eukaryota; kingdom Metazoa; phylum Chordata; class Aves; order Passeriformes; genus Pachycephala; species Pachycephala philippinensis. The sequence goes on from VWZT01008132.1 coordinate 952,421, forward strand.
AATGATAAAAATATTCCTACTCCTGAAGATGTGTAGTTCATACAGTTCAGGCAACAAGAAGAGACAGCCCAGTCTTTTTTGAGTCAGATGCCTATCTCAAGTATAGAGAGCCAATACTCAGTGTTTGGTTCATGTCTCCTTGAGCTTTATTTTTCAGAACCTTCTAATGTGAATGTGCACCCAATGGGGTGTGGTACTACCTTACTACTGCTACCTCTGACCTCCTTCACTGTCTGGCAAGGGAAGCCCCACATGTCTGGAATAACAACCTGGGCTCTTGGCACTATTTGTTTCAAGAAAGATTCAACTCATGATCTTATGTCCTAATCCCTATTCTGAATGAAGATGTGCTTCTCTCTCCACATTGTGCCACAGGGAGTTAGAAGTGCAGAAGCCATGAATGGTAGCTCATTGGAGGGAGTCTCTCCTTATAGCCACAGACACTACTGGGTTCCAGGTCAGTCCCATGAACCGGAACATTCCCCATTTAGGAATGCTTTAGACAAAGAAATAGTACTGCAGCAGCATCCAGAAGCCGGTTCGGTGCCAAACACTTTGCTAGAATTATGTTTCTTCTTGATACTTCTGATCTTCTGGCTCTTGGCTTCTCCATGCCTGGCTACCCACAGTCTGGCTCAGAGAGAGAGAACGGAAAACACATTCACCCTGAGCTAGAAAGTGGAGTATATTAGGGTTGACCTAGAGGAATCTGAGGTACTTAAACAGCAATTTAGATAGGCAGATCTGGTTTGTTAAATGAGCATGTGATGATGACTTCTCTCCTACACCTGGAAATGCATCTACCTGAACGGGATTACAGCAAGTAGGCACTGCCCACACTCTCTCCCATCGTTGTCAATGATAAGGGATTCTATAGTCGTGAGCAGATAGTCTAATGCCTTGATGAATTGCTGAATTAATATTTACCTGAATATTTAACTGCATTTTTTACTTCACCAATGTTTTATATTATGTCTTATATTAGAAACAAAATACATATATTGGCACTTTAAGGTTAGATTAGTAGAAAAAGGATTTTTTAACAGAAATTTATCAGGAATTTAGAGATAAACGGTTTTAGTGATAGGACTCTGAAAAAAATCTTGATATGAAGGAAACCAGAAAACACAATAGTTAGAGGAAATTTAATGCATGGATAGATTTTGCATCTCTTATTTTTTTAGCTATTTGTATATATGAAACAACCTTTGTATAATGGAAGACACATAGTAAATCCTGTAAATTTCACATAGAATTTTATGTGTGTTCCTCCATTTTAGTGCATTCTAGATAAATATTGCACAATTTTTTTGCTTTTATTTCCTCAGACAGTTGCCAGGATAATATAATAGGGAATCAAACATGTGAGTCCATGTGTGCCAGACAAAGCCATTGGTAGCTAGAACCTGTCCAGTTTCTTTGACATTCTTAAATTTGCAGCAAATAATATTAGCATTAGACTTTCATCATTTTTTCTGAAAAGGACCAGCAAATATCAGTTTTGACCTAGGCATTAATATTTATTATTGCTGTCATTCCAAATCATTGTTTCTAGAAATCTGAAAATTGTGTCTCCTCAGTGTATGTCTGATAGTTACAACTAAAAGGAAAATGGAATAAGGATGAACTGGCAACTCAGTGAGTGCACTTGGGTATTGTAGTGAAGCTTCACACCTATTGAAAGAGGTTATTTACAAATCCATTTGTTATACTATTCCCTGTGATTATCTTGGAAAGATAAACACATGAACAACCTTCTCTTTAAATTAATTGGGATTTTTTGTTTGCAAATTGTACTAAATTCCTTTCCTTTGAGCTTGTATGAGAGCTCAAGAAGATAAGAAAAATATCCAGCAAAATCCCTTGTAACACACAGGTTAAATTGCTTAGTACAAAGCTGTGAGCAAAGGTGCTTACTAATTATGGTGAAAGTTATCATAGAAGAATTATAGATTGGTGCAAAATAGAACAGGGGCACCTGACAGAAATGAACACTACTGAGTGTGAAAAAGTCATTCTATTGGATTATTTTTCATAGGTTAGTCTGATAGTTACAGTAAATATTTTTCATATTTGTCAAGCTAAAATTCTGTGCAATTTATTTTTAGGGTGTTCATGGTTTATTTAGAATTAAGACCTATAATTTCCAGGAGCTGTCATTCTTAGTATAAGGATACCCATGCTTTTGTCCAAGTGGCAGTCTCATTAACAAATGCTCTGTTAATTTGCATAGCAACATAAATATACTATAAATTGTCTTTTGCTGTAGTCTAGATAACATTTTTAAAAGACTTTTCTATCTCAGGTGGAGGAGAAAATTCTTAAAGAATGGTCTGTTGGGACCTGTAGCCATGGTAACTAGAAAGCCGACTTGCTATAATTTGTTGTAATTTAAAAGATCTAACACTGATTTACTTTTTACTTCACAAAACATAATGGAATCTCCGATAAAGAATCCATACAAAAAAGTGTTGTTCTTCTATGTAAGGTTGAAATTCACTAAAAACATATTTTGGGAAAATAATCTGCAATTTACATAAGTTTTTGTTTTTGGTTGCAAGTCAAAAGATTGTATCATGTTGATACTACCTATGAAGTTAAGTCACAGTATATAGGTATTTTTTCTTCGTTATGATTATCTATGAAATATTTGTGTAGGGCAATTTTAATAATGCTCTAATGACAGTTCTGAGTGCTTGTATGTTCTCCTTCCCCCCTTGACAGAGCTGTGTTCTTCCATGTTGTCACTGTATTTCCACTTTGGGTGGTTGTTTTGCACCAGTACCTGAAACCTACATGCAAGACAGCTAGAAAGGGTAAAAACTAAATCTAACATTCATGTAGCCCTACATCCCTGAAGCACTGTTAGAGGAGCTAAATGGGAGGGAGGGATTCCTGCAAATCAAGTCTCTTTAGCAAGCAAGGAAAGAAAGGAAACAGAAATGTTAAGTCAACTCTTCCCAGGCTGGAAGAATGAGTTGCTCCCTTTAATTACATTTTAGATTTGGGGGTCTTTGAAGTCAGGGATTAGCAACCTTCCCACTTTGAGATTAAAATAAAATAGCTAATTAGCCCCTAAGAGAGAAAATAAGTCCCACAAAGTTGAGCTTTTGGCTTTGTTTTATGTTTCTATGACCTTTGAGGATTATCAAGGTTTTGTTTTGGAAGTAAAGGACTGTTTTGTGGGAAACTGTAACTCAAGGGGATTCCTGCATGAGCTGATTAGGACCTGTGGTGTCTTTGTACAGATATTGTCCAAGTGCATATTTCTAAGAATTAAGGCCCATATACCGAAAGAAAATTAATTCTGTCAAATGCTTTGGCTCTCGGTGCTTTCTGAACAAAACATATATTTTCCATATACCTTTCAGTTATAGTAATTGCCTTGTTCAAGTAAAGACATTTTTATATTTTGCTCATAATTCCAAGGCAAAGATGACATTTACTGTTAATTCTTGACGGAAAGGCAAATTACAGTCTCTTCTTATACTATCCCCTTCTTTGACATTCTTTGTAAGATCTCTCGTCTACTTCAGTTGTGAAACAATAGCCTGTTTTGGTATCTAAAGTTCACAGGTGGGTTTAAACAGCATGTACATATCCCACAATTTGAATATTTGCAAATTTAGCAGAAAAAGCTTTTAAATATGCTGAGTTTATAAAAGGGTGAACTTCATATCACTATTTGTCACGTCTGCACCAGTAATTGATGGCAGTTTCAGAAGATGCCATTAACTTAGAATATCACAAATGAAATGGAGTTTTCAATATCAATCAAAATTTGAATATAGAAATAGATTAAATAGTTTCTATGTTGAAGCCTATCCATTTGAAGAATCACCCAAAAGGCAAGCTGTCTTTTTATAGAATTTATGTGCTTTGAAGCATCTTTCTTTCTATCAAGAGTGAATATGTGATATAAACCCATGAAGATCAGTTTCTATAAAATGCATCTAGACTTTATGAAAGAGTTATAATGGAAGAAAACAAAGTGATGCAATTAGTGCAAATCAATCAGCCTGAAGCAAGAAGAGCTAAGAATATCTTCTACCCATATTTCTACTCTTCAAAATTTAGCACTTTCTCCAACACAGTTTCATTTGGGATCTCCTTACAAATGATCTTTGAAGTGTAGCTCAATCTCATATATGACATTTTGTCAATAAATATCTTTGAAAATCAGTATGTTTGCGAGAGAAAATGCCAGCAGGCTTTCTCCTGCAGATGCATATCTACCGTTCTACTAAGTACTAGCTCTTCTTGGAGTTCCACTTGGAGTTTCTGTTTTATTATATTATTTCTGGGAAAAGGCTTTCTTCTATGGGAATTATAATATTGAGACAGCTCAAAATATTGAATTGGTTTAAAAATAACATTCCCTTAATAAAGAGAGACCTGAGTCAAAGGGTAGTATATCATTATGTAATTAAAAGGTTCATAAAATATTCATATGCTCAAGAGATAAGACTTCAGAAGTTCAAATTTAACTTTTGAATCTCTGATTTTTGATGAAGAAAAATTAATTTTGCATGAATGTAGTCTCTTATTTAAACCTTAAAAAAGAAGAAAAGAAAAAAAATCTCCATTGTCTTTCTTGCAATAGTACCTGGAGACACAGGTTTGGGGTGTTTGGGGGGCTTTTGGCGGTGGTTTTTTTGTTGTTTTTTTGGGGGTTTTGTTTATTTTATTTTAACCAACTTACTCTACTTTTATGCTATTCTTATTTCCTCTCTGACTGCATAGTTAAAGTTAAATTGTTCTAATTTAAAGTCAAATCACCCTGCTTTTCTCTATTGTGATACAGCCTCTTTGTCTCATATAAGCTTTCTCTGGAAGAAAGCTTTTATATTACTGAGTGTGAATGGTGGGTCTGGCTTCATACAAATACATAATTTGAAACAGCAACAACCAGAAGCTTCATAAACTGCTGAAAGTAGTGATTTTTCTACAACTAAAGAGGGAAAACATCTTTTCTATAAATAGTGCTCAAAGTATTTATTTTTTCTGCTGGTCTTATCTAGAATATGACTTGCTCCTGACAGTATTGCATTTGAAACAAAATGCAATTGGAGAATATGAGGTTTTACCACAATTAGTTTCATGAATGATTATCAGTTTAATGTTCTGTCAACCAATTATCACCTTTTCTCAAAGTCTGTACAAGTATATTCAGTTTGAAAAGCTAATTGTATCTCCACAGGGTGCTGTCTTTGCTCTGGTGTGTTTGAACCAAACCACCATCCTCTCTCCCTTCCTGATTCCCTCCCTTCTTTTTTCCCTCCCTCTGTCCTTCCCTCCCAGTTTTCAGGTGCCAATACCCACATAAAATCTAAGATATGTTATCATAGGGTAAATATCAGAAATAATTCAGGTGTGATAAATATGGATAGTATGAAAGGAAGATTTTATGGCAATGCTGTTTTCTGTAGTTGTGGGCAAGGTATATGGGAAAGGAAAGGCCAGATAGCATGGAGGCATACAAACTTGGCAAGAAGAGGACTGGTGTCAAGAGAAATGTAGATTCCAGGGGACACAGGAAGAAGGCATGAAGCCTAAGTTTAAAAAAAAAAAACACAAAACCAAACCCAAAAAACAATCAACAACAACAGGAGTGATTGGATGTTCCTCAAATCTACAGATGCTTCTACACTGAGAATAGTTGAAATGATGGAAAAAAGGTCTGCCATACAGGAGAACCTCAACAAATTAGAGGAATGGATTCTTCTCTGAATCTCACTGAAGCTCAACAAAAATAAATGTAAATATTTGCTTCTGAGATAGAATAACCCATGAAGCACCATTGTCTGGGGACTGATTAGATGGGAGCAGCTCTGAATAAAAGGAGCTGGGGGTTCTGGCAAACCAAACTGAGCGCGTTTTAGCAGTGTGACTTTCTTGTAATGAAATCTAACACCATATAAGTAGCCCCATCCAATAACAGTCTATATCAGCAAGAATGGAGCCCTCTGGTCAAGGAACGTGATTATTCTTTCAACAAAGGACTGATAGAATTACATCCTGAGTACTGGTTCATGTTTTGGGACTCTCAGTACAGTAGAAACATTGACAAACTTGAGAAAGTCCAAAGGAGGATCACTAAGGCTGTCAGGTAACTGCAGCACAGGACACACAGAAAGAACTGAAGGAGCTGTGCCAGTTTAGCCTGGAGAGGAGAAGAGATGGGGATGGGGAATATAAGTCCACTCTTCTATTCCCAAATGCAGATTGCAGACAGAGACAGACTCTTTATCACTGCAGAAAAAGAACAGCTGCAAGTTGCATTACTGGAAACGATGGTGAGTTATGAGAAAAATGGGTCTTACTGAGAGTAGTTTGACAGTGGAGAAAATGTTCAGAGAAGCTGCGGAAGCTTCACCCTTAGAGATTTCCAAAATTCATCTGAAGACCCTGCTCTGTGCAAAACATGTAACTTTGAAGCTAGCCCAGTTATGAGCAGGAATTTGGACCAGAGGACTTTCAGTGATCCCTTGAAAATTCCTATGTTTCCATCTTTCTGTCTAAAAAAGAAAGGGAGAGAAAAAGTTTTTTTGTTTCTTTTTGTCAATAATAATTGCAAGCTGTAACTCCATACCTATGAGAATTCCATATCGAGTCAGGTGTTAAGACTTTAGTCTGTGTGCCTTTGCACATGTTAAAAAGCAGTAACTGGAAAATCTGCTTTGTTTTAGAAAGCTGCTTTAGAAAAGCTGAAACTATTCTACATTTCTATGATAGTGTGTTTTACTACTTCTCGTCTGAAGTATTTAGCTATTGAGATTATAGCTTACCAAGGGCACAATGGCTATTCATAATAAATGTTTTGCTGTCCTGCTACTTGGCTGCAATTGTCAATCTGGTATTCTGACACTGCACAGGTGGCACTGTGTTTCAGAGATGTCTATCATGGACATCTCAACCTTCTGACCCACAAGAAATTTTCCTTAAAAAGTATTAACTTACATCTCTACTTTATAACATACCAGACAAAAATATTTATAGAAATTAACTTTCACCAAGTAAATAGTGAATGTGCGTCTGATTCTCAGGTTGCAGTAGGATACACACTTCACTGACTCTGACAGCCAGACAAGCTGCTATCAGTGAGTTTGTTCATACTGTGGACTATCTACAGTAAAATTATGACTTTAATTAAAGCGAACTACTTCAGAGTTTTGTTTAATTTTTTTAATACGTGCTAAATTGCTGCTCATTTAGTGCTGTGCAAGTATTTCTGACTTACTCGCATTCTCACTATGTACCATATTTGTTCTCTTTACCGAACCAAGCCATTACCTCATTGGAGCAGAAGCTCATGCGTAGAATCATAGAATCATAGAATTTTTGTGGTTAGAAGGGACCTGAAAGATCGTCCAGTTTCAACCACCCTGCATGGGCAGGGACACCTTTCACTAGGCCAGGTTTGCTTATAGCTCCATCCAGCCTGGCCTTGAACGTCTGCAGGGATGGGACATCCACAATTTCTCTGGGCAGCCTGTTCCAGTGCCTCACCACCCTGACAGTAAAAAATTTCTTCCTAATATCTAAGATATTCCCTAGTCTTTGGTAGCCTGTTGTCCTACAATGATGCCATTCAAATGGGAGCTATTAAGATTTTAGTATTCCTGGTCTAGGAAATGCATGCCATTGCCTTGATATCATATACTCTAGACCATTTAATGATGCAGCAACTTCATACCATCAATTAGAATTCTACTTGAATGTAGAGAGATTCTCTGAATTGTTATATCCTCAAATCACATCTCCTGTGTTACGTAAATGAAGTGTAAAAATGGCTTACAGCTCCTGCAAGATGCACTGCTGTACAAAGAACTGCTCATAAAATTACTGGATAAAATGAATGGATTAAGAACATTAATGCTGTTACTTTCAGTGGATTAAATATCCATGCTTTTTATTTCAAGTTAATCAGTCCTTTGTACTGCAGGACAGAAAAAAAAAGCCCAACCCTGTCCAATAAGCCTCAGCAGCAAGAATCATTATAAAAACCTTCATTGCCATGAAGGAATTGCTGAACTTTTAGAGATCCCAAATTGCACTTCCTAAGTATGTACTGTGCCAGTTCTTTTCAAACTGAACATAGAGGTTTATTAAGGGATATATTCAAAAAGTTTAGAGCTGAAAAAGTTTCACAAATATTGTAAGCCATGCTATTCATTCTGCCTAAATTGTAGCATGCGCTCTGTATAATACGCCTTAAAATACTCCCACACATGATACTAATTTTTGCTGAAGGTGACTGGATGACATAATGTGTTTTCTTGTTTTTTTTTTTTTTNTGCATGTCTTAATAAAGAGGTTTTGCCATTGACTTACTGAATGAGCAAAAATCCCATACTAGTCTGTGATTTACCCTAGACCAGTTAAGCAAATAAGGCATAGTTTTCATAAAGGTAGAACACACACAAATGTGAACCCATGACAGAAACACTTGTGTGACATGAACTTGGACATTCTATATGAAGTGCCTCTCATAACTCTTATATCTTATACAATTATAAATTTTCAGTTGTAATCTTTATTGACGAACTGTAGGCAGTCTTTTGAAAAATAGATACCTGCTAGATATTCCTAGCAGAAGGAAGTGTAACACTGATGGTGCCCTTTTAAAGAAAGCACAATAAACATCAATAATTTTCTCTAATAAAGGCTCACAGATGTGCCACATCAATATCAAAATGTAAGAATTATAAATAGATGATGAAGATGATTCTAAACAAGTATCATGTGTCTAATACCAGTGGTATTAAAGTTTGCAGAACTTTTCAGGGTATTGCTTATTTTGTCAGACTAATTTTAAAAAAAAGGATGGGTCTTTTATGAGTTTTAAGCCAACATATTTTTATGGCACCTAATGTATTTTGGAATTACTGTGGGAGTTGGCATCATTTCTGCCTCACCAATGTGCCATATTCCCCTTCTCACCTCATTCTTCTAGAAGTAGTTTCCCTTGTCAAACATCTTGAGGCTAAATCCCTGTTTGGGCACCCAAAAAGGTCATGTCTCTGCTGTCAGTCTGTACCTTAAGCCACAACATGAAAGAGAGCAGGAAATTCTACAGCTGTTTCTCCTCATCATGCATAAGTAGTTATTTCAAATTACCTTGAGCAAAGTTTTAAGGAAATTCAACCATCCCAAAACTCTCATTCAGCTATTACTAGCTGCTTTTCCCAGGTGAGTCTTTCCTGTTTGTTCCCTAAAATGAAATATTGCTTATCAAAACAATCAGTTACCGTCATTGCTTGTGTAGAGCTAAACTAACTTTTTTTTTTACAGTTTCTAACATCTTATATTTTATTTAGAATATTTCCTTAGCTTGAAAAATAACCTAGACTGCAAAAATTAGTTTTTAAATAGTCTATGAATCGGAGCTATTTTATGTTTAATCCAAAGAAAGCTGTATATGGGTCCATAATTAAATTCTTGAGATTTTTGTCTTCATCTGTGTTTGTTGCCTCATTATTCTGTTGAACATTTCCACTTTGGATAGGAAATAACTAACCATTTTTTTTTTCTTTAAATTTATTTTACTTTATTCAAAGTGTTGTTCCTTTATTGTTCTTTCCCTAGCACATCTCAAAGGATACAAGTATAGCCGATTTTACAGAGTGAATTTTTATCTATTTGATTTTAACTCGTCTTTTTGAGTTTGTGATATATCAGTACAACTGTTGTTAAAACCATGACGGAAAGGATCCATTATATCACCAAATCTGTGGAAGGTCAAAACTGCCCTGGAATTCTTTATCACCCTATCACAAGTCATAGCGTCAACCTCACTGAAAGGTGTTAAGTCAAAAACTCTGTCTTGTTTTTCCTGATTTTAGCAGCTGTATCTGGATGCGGGATAATTCTTGACCCTACATCTCACTGCTTTCCAGAAGCCTGCATGCTTTTATATCTGACAGCATAACAACATAGGTTGTTGCTCTCTAACCCATTTCTATCAAGAAGAGACAGCATTAACACCAAGGCCACACTGAACTGGGCCATTCTGGCCAATTTAAGAACAATAACTTGCAGATTTAGATCCACAAACCCATGCTGTGCTGTGTTTGTGACAAGGGCCATTTGGGCCTGTATCCCTTTAACCCAGTTCAGCTCTTGGCAGCATGTAACATCCTAGCACATCTTGATGATCACAGCGTTTCCTTGCGTGTGTGCTGGTTTTGGCTGGGGTAGAATTGATTTCCTTCACAGTGGCTGGTATGGGGCTGTGTTTTGGATTTGTGCTGAACACAGGGTTGATATAGAGATGTTTCTGTTATTGCTGAGCAGGGCTTGCACAGAGCCAAGGCCTTTTCTGCTTCTCATACTGCCATGGCTGGCAAGGGAAGTTGGGGATGAACTGGAGGTTGGGAGGAGACAGAGCCAGGACAGGTGACCCCAACTGTCCAAAGGGATATTCCAGACCATGTGACATCATGCTCAGTATATAAAGTGGGGGGAAGAAGGAGGAAGGAGGGGGACATTTGTAGTGATGGCATTTGTCTTCCAAGTAACCATTACAGGTGATGGTAACATCACTACTCTCCTGGAGAGGTATGAAGCACTGCCTACCCATGGGAAGCAGTGAATTAAATCCTTGTTTTGCTTCAGTTGTGAGCAGCTTTTGCTTTCCCTATTAAACTGCCTTTATCTCAATGCACATTTTTTTTTCTTTTACCCTTCTGATTCTATTCCCAGTCCCACTGGTGGGAGAGTGAGTGAGTTGCTGTGTGGGCTTTGGTTGCTGGCTGGGGTTAAACCATGACAGCATGTGTACTTAAAAGGTGACCTTATGTACTGTATGTATTACAGTAGGTCAAGCAATGCTTAATTGTATTGCTTTTGCATCAGTTCTTCAGTCACTTGATAGATCTGATGGTTCTTTACCAAAATACCCAAACATCTCTGTATTTGAGAACAGGAGCTCTAGGACATCATCTAAAAGCCATTAGGTCGTGGAAGATCCTGTTTAATTCAAGCTTGAATAGGTCTCTACTAGGACATGTCATTTTAGTGCCATGGTGTTGATGAGGCAGGGAAAGAAGCTGAACTGTTGCAGATTAGTCCCGGCAGCTTATGGCCCTTTATGCTTCAAAGCATGTGTGCAGTTGCCAAATCAACTAGCCAGCTCTATTTTCTTTTTCTTTTTT
>VWZT01008132.1:963603-980164 GCA_013397055.1 Pachycephala philippinensis
TGCTAATGGCCAGAAACAAATAGTGATGTAAGATGAGAATGAGAAAGTTGTTGCCACAAATACTTTGAGGAATGAGCTAATAGCCATCTTTCAAAAAAAAAATAAAAATAAAAATAAAAAAATTGTAAAAGAACTATTTTCTGATACTTATTATCAAAAAAACCCCATTTGGTTAGTCTTTGCAATAAATCTTTCCTTTTTAGTGCTAAGTACCTGAGTGACTGTATACTCTAATAAACATTGGACAAATAGCAGCACAAATAACCTCAAGCAGATGCATTTTAAACCAAATCCCTATTAGTCAGAAAGTGGCAATACTTTCTTCCTGAGCTGGGACCATTCCATCTGCTTATAGCTGAATGGACAATTTATTTAGATTATTTGGTTAAAAAGACTTCCCAGATGATAAAGAAATTCCTGGAAATGTGTTGTCTTGAACATAGTTGTTTCGTTTTAAAGTGTTCTTTTGCATGCCACCCAGCAGAATTAGCACCTTGCATTCATCCAGAATGTTTCCCATGCTTTGCTGCTGAGAGTTGCTCGTGTGGCAGGAACTGATCAACCCATGTGCTCCTTTCCCTCTGCTGAACTCAGCAAATGCTCTGTGCAGAACTCCAGCAGACGGACTTCTGATGACACATGTTCTCTTATGGACCATTTTATAGCTTGTGCTTGTTCAGTTTGTGCTTTAATAGATACACTAACAAAGAGATTATCCATGCAGTTCAGCTCTTCACTTCAAAAAGGTGAAAGGTGTCATGAAAAATAAATGACTAAAAAGAAGATGAGGACAAATGCCTTGATTTCAGGGAGACCATGAGACATTTATGCCTGCTGGTGTATACCCTTTGTCTATAGTAACCCCAAATAAAAAATGGCATGTATTCTTTTAAAAATAAAGAACACTGTTTTATACGACTTACAGTCCTAAGCTATAGTCAAATCTCTTTTTTGGATATACTGAATTCCACTCTGACAGTCCTTTTCTGAGGAGCCTCTGAGATGTGGATTAAGCTCACCATGTCACAAAGATCTTAATTAATAAAAGCAAGTAAGTGTTACCTGAAAAACACTATGTATAAGACTTAGTCAGGATGGTGTTTAAATTGTAGTTGGCATGCTTGCTTCTGTGGTCAAACGTAAGTGCAGTTTTCAAGGAAAGGATGACAATGCTAGGGAAATATGTACAGTACATCTAAACCAAAGACATTTGGAAGATAGTAGTAGCTAATAAAGAATAGAACAGGAATGAAAGAGAAAAGCATGCAGGCATGAGCTTTAGAGAATCTTGCCTCAGATATGCCAAGCAAACAAGATTATTCAACTTTGCATGTATCTCTGTCACTCAGAATATTCTGAAGTATTTAAAGCAACCTTCCCCTGTTTGAAAACAGAAGAAACCCAATGTGAATAAGTTCCTGAACAATCCAAACACTATTGTTTGAAATAATGTCTTCAAGAATTCAGCAAAAAAAGGATTAGACATCTCTTAATTAAAGAAAACTTTGGGTGAAATTGTGTTTTGACTCTGTCTTTTGTGATAGTGGGGCTGTGGGCCAGGATAGAGGTTTGGGAGCTTAGTACTTCTGACAGCTCTCTAGTAGGTACTGTAAGCTCTGATTCATTCTGTTTTGCTAGTAGGGATGTACTTTCATCACTTCATGTTAAAAAAGTAGTCCTATAATTGGCAGCATCAGTTGTCTGGGGACTGAGAGGGAGGAATTTTAAATACATTTCTTCAGGCTAAAAAGATACTCTGTGTTTATTCAGTTTTAACAGAGGCACACTTACAGGCGCCTTTATTCTAATGTTGTGGAAGATTCACCATTATTTTTTATACGCTTTTTTTTGAAGATTCAGAATGTCCAAGCTATGAGCTAAAAGCTTACATCCTCAATTGCCATCAGGTGTTCTGCTTCTGTGGGGTGTGGGAATTTACGAGGCTGAGACTTACAAGTATGTCTCTTGATTTCAAAGAAGGCAATAATTTTGCTCATATTTAACACCTAGAGTCACGCAGTCTGGTGTCCTAAAGTCAGGGAGTGGAAGGACACACAGAGGGAAAAGCCTTTGGGTTTTTCAGAAAAGCCCCCTCTATCCTGTGTTGTTGAGAGAAACAACATTTGTTGTAAAGCAGCTTCTTGGGTGCTCCTCACTGTGTGGAGCATCTGGCATCCTCTCCCTTTCTCCCAACTGTCAAAATCCTCCTACATCCTGATGTTTACACCAGAACTCTCTATCATATACTCACCCATCACTCGGCCTCTGCAGCATATGTCCTTCTGTGAATTACAGAGTTTTCTTGGCTTACAAGGCCTTTTCATGTTTGAAGCAGGACTACCAGCTTTTCTATGTTTGTAGAATAATTTTGACATCTGTAAAATTCTATTGACTGCAAGGATACAGAATATAATCTGACACGAATCAGTGAGAATCCCTGTGTGTACAGAGAAAGAAAAAATAGGCCTGTTTAAATATCAAAATCTTTGCTAAAATGATGTGAAGGGACAGTTTGAAGGAAAAAAAAAAGGTTAAATAATATAAAGCAGAAAGCTTTCTGTATTTCAGACGACAGTATGACTGTAGTTCTGTAATTCAAGAACCAGGTGATTTAGTCAGAAATGTAGTGACTGATCTTTCAATTATTTCAATTTCTTCTTTTTATGCTCAGAAGAAAAATAAAGAAATGACGACATGTGAAGAAAAAAGTTTTCAAATCAAGAAGGCAGCACATTTTACTGTTAGGTTATTTTTTACTCTCTCATTATGAATTTAGTTCTGTATTTCTTCTAAATTTAAAATTATATCTGGAAAAAATTGAATGAAGTGCATCTACATATATCAGCTATGAAAAAGATTAGAAATTATTATAGGACTGTTCATCCATAGGAGGTTCTTAAGTCCTTCTTTTTGTCAGATTAAAAACCTAGAGCCCTTCTTTCCTTCTGCAACTGACTTTAAATTGAAACTCAGTAATGGTCAAATAGGGAGGTAAAGATAACAAGAGAGTAAGAAATGTCAGAAATGGTGACTGTTGGATTACTAGATTCCCTTGTGCACCCCGTGGATAGGGATGCTTGCATTACACTCTTCAGACCACTACACCAAATAGCCAGTAAGGAGTTGTTCTTCTTATCATGGTTTATTGACTAAGTTTCAGTGTGCCCATAATGGAAGGGGGCAGAAAAGACCCAAAGGCAGAAAAGTTGACAGAAGGACTCAGAAAATCTTCCCTTGGTTTCATTAGTCCTAGAACATGTCTCTGTACCCGAAAAAGGTCGCTGTTAGTTTGAGACCATTATTTTGTATGAACTTGAACCAAACGTAATTTGAATGGGTTGTTTGGGGGTAAATAGCAATCTTTGGGACACAGTGTTGCCAGTTACTCATCCAGGAGCTGCACAGGTATTTATGTTTTCAAGATACCCAACTATGAGTCACTGGCTGCATTGAAATTTATCTTCCTTATCTATCACTGACTTAGTTAATGCACCATGCAAAACTTAGTTTCTTGAATACTATGTGTGTAATGTGATATCTGTATAATCAGTTCCTTCAACAATTTCCTAGTGTAATTTGAACTGTAGATTTTGCATCACAGCAGTCAATGCCATGAAACTTAAAATTTGTCAGGTTGCAATAAGCTACAGAGTTTTTCCATTGTATAACCCCAAACTTGCACTCTCTAAAGGTAAAAAGGGCTATTCACAGAAATACCATGAAAAATATTCTCGGTGAGAAGGTTCACACGGTGGGGGCAAAATTTCTCTTTGTGGCAAATTATCTGCAGAAGCATCACTGTTTATCAGTTTGTGAGGAATTCCAAACTCAACTCATCTGTGCTGGAGTTTTATTTGGCTGCCAGTCATTTTGACACTTGTTATATGCTGCAGAGTATCATTCTGCACATCACTCACAAGATCTTATCCTGTGCACAGTGCCTCCAGTATTTGCTATTTGCAGTCCATGATTACCATGCTAAGTCATATGATAATTTTCTGTAATTTAGATTTTTATGAAAGCAAAAGATTGGACGCAGTATCTATTCACTGGAAAAAACATATAGCAATGCTTCTTATCGGCTGGATTAGGAATAGAATTACACTGATTAACTAGTAGCTATAACACTTAAAAATATGATGGCAATAAAAATCAGGATGAAAGAAACTCTAGGGTTTCTTTTGTGTATGTGTGTGTGTGTCTATTTTGCTGGGTTTATTTGTTTATTGTTTTTAATATTTTGTAGAAACTCAGTCATAGCTTAGGTCTCTGTGTGTGAATACCAAACAAAATGACATTTGGTGCCTTTAAGGTCAGACTGCATGTCAGGAAACTGCCCCATCAGAGATGAAAGAAGAGGCAAAGATGATGAGTTTGATAGGTAGCATGTTAACAATCTAACTTTGTGATGGCTTCCAGACAAAGGAAATAAAATATAAAAGGGCATAAAGGAGAATAATGAGGTAGTTCTGCCTGTGTTTACAAGGAAATCTTCCAAAATCTGAAAGGCAAAACAGGGAGAAGAGAAACAGATTTTTTTAAACATAGTAACTGGATGAAGGCTTGGATCATGAGCTAATCAGTGGCAGAACTCAGTCTGTGTGGCTGGTGAGAGAGAAATGGTCTTGATAATTGAGACCGGTTCTTAAGTCAACCGTGGAGGAAAAGACAAGTGGGATAGAGTGAAATTATTGCTCCTCAGCAACTCACTGGATACTGTGATTGAAGCTTCAGATGACAGAGACTTTTATACTTTTTATATATGCATGTGCAGGTGAAAAGGCACAAAATATGTAAGATGCTATGCAGTGAGAATCTGCAAGGTTAAAGCTAAATAAGTACTTAGGTTTTTGCAGGGTACTCTCTGATTTAACATCATAATTAATGATTTCAAAGAATTAAATGACATGTAAATGAAATTCATAGATAACTAAAATTGACAGGAAATTAAAACATATTTAGCAGAAAGAAGGCATCCAAAAACTGGAAGAACTGGTTAGTGAGAAAATACGTAAATGCAAATGTACTATAGCAGGACTGTTTACAAAGTGCCGGGTAATAGAAAAAAGGCCGGTGATCATTAAAAATTGAATATCTGTAGGTCAAGATATGTGACAGAAGTGTGGAAAAGACTCAGAGGTCTAATTTGAGAGTTGTTACAGTTTGCCAGTGTTAGGTTGTAAAAGGTTTGGTGCAATATTATTAGTATTACAGGCATAAATTTCCTTTGGGATATTTAAAGTTGCCTGATTAAAGAACAACTACTGTAAATTACAGTAGGTTTTATGTGTTTTTACACCGCATAATTTACCAAAAAAAGAGTAGTTTATATCTCACACTGACCAGTCATTGTATAAAACCTATTGCTTTAAAACCACAACCCTGTGTGTGAGTGTTCCTAAAATGGATCAATTTGCTGGATTATGTAAAGAATATATGCAATGTACTTAATTTTAGAAGAGGAAATGTGAAGAGGAAATTAGAAGAGGAAATAATTATGTAGAGTGTCTAGTAAAACTAAGTGGACGAAACAGTCCCAGAATTTAAAAATTAAATAGAATTAGAATTTCCTTAAGCATGAATGCAAAAGATACTTAAGAAAAAATATTTCATTAGGAATAATTTAAGTTCACAACAGATAAATAAAGAACTCTTCCTTTTTTATTTTACTTTTTTTTTTAATGATCCTGAGCAGACAGTTTTGGATTTTTTTTAACATGTCAGTATGAAAGCTACATATTAGAACTTGGCACACACTAGGAGTGTGATAATTGTCAAATATCAAGCCAAGCTACAGTATACAAAAGGTAATCAAAACAAAAGATCTTTAACCATGCAAAATTAAGAATAAAAAAGGAAGAAAAGGGGTTTTTATTCTAGGATTAGACAGATGTTAAAAATGGCTCTTTTTGCCCCAGTTTCGAAATTAAAATCTTGCCAAAGCTTTCCATAAAGGCAAAGGTGTTTAATACAGAGAAAATGATGAAAATGAGGACATGGAAATGTGACTTACTGTTTCATAGAGGAAATAAAAAGCTTAAAAAATTCCATGTGATCCAGATGGGGGAGATTAGAAAGTCTTCATTCCAGAATTTTGAAAAAAACATGAAAACACTGATCTATTCAATTAACCTATCCTTAGTCAACCTTTCCCAGCAGATACCATATACTCAGAGAACAATGCTAAAGCCTACACTTTAAATTTAGCATGAGTTTTACATTGATTTTGGGGATTTGGGATAGTGGATTCATCTGGCCCTTATAACATACAACGTTTTAGAACAAATTTCAATGGTAATTATAATGAAATGTATGAAGGCAATTAGAAATAGGACAGAAACATGACATGTTTTTAACTGCAATTTTTCTTTGATAAATAATTTTCTAGGCAAGTGACATGCAGTAAAACTCATCTATTTGGAATTCAGTTAAATATTTGATTCAGTGCCAAAGAGTAAATTAAAAATAGGATTGTTACAAGAATTTTAATGCCTTGCAAGGAAATGACTAAAGGGGAGAAAATCATGTATGATATTAAAACAGATCAGATAAACTGAAGGGGAAAGGGGTTATTGTGGGTGATTTTTAGCATTTTTGTTACGGTCTCATTTAATATTTTCCTTAATGATCTTGATCTAAAAGGTAGAAGTATGTCATTGGTTTTGTCTATGGTACATATGGTGAATTAAACAAAAATACTGCCATAGGAAAAGGAAATAATTTTAAAAATTTGAAGGCTTAAATAGTAAAAATGGGAACATGGAATGAAATTCATTAGTGCAATGAATAGTAATATATTTAGAGACTGTTACAAATTTTTACAGTAAACTCAGATGCTCAGTAGGTGAAAGGGGAAGACAATTGGGTGTATTAGATGACTGAATAAACAAAATCATTCAGATGAGAAGAAAGGAAATTCAGTTGAGGGGTTGGTTCTGAAAATGATGTTATTGTGTAAGGAAGTGTTAAGGCCTTCTCCAAAAAGCTTTGTAAAATTGAGGCTACGAAATCTAAGAAAAAATTAATTCACAGTGTAAATGATGAATGAAAGCATCCCAAAAGAATCCATCAGGGGATAAAGGTAACAAAGTAGAAGATACCGAGAAGCTGAAAGAAAAAGGTGCAAGCATACATATTTCCTATAAATCCACAAAAAATTATAAGTACAAGAAAGGAGAAAATTCAGAAGTTAGAAATTAGTTTTACCAAGAGAATTAGTTGATTACAAACTGTCAATTATTTCAACCTGGAAATTAATAGATTTCTAACTGTGACAGGTTTGTGTTTAAAGCTTCCTATCAGAAATAGAAAAGTAAGAAACTAACTGCTTTGAAGATAATACATATTTACTTCACAAAATAAATTACCTGAACTACCACTATATTGAACTCAGTGAGCCATAAATTCTTCCAATTTTCCTTTCATAACCAAAGGGAAACATGGTATAAGTATCTGAAAGATATTTCATTTTTCTTTTCCATGATTGTTTTTAATGTGATGCATAGTGATAGCATTACTGTAGGAGCGCTGGTATACAATATCAAAAAGGATAAAATTCATCTCTTCCTTTTGACTTAGAGATAGCTCTTTAGAAAAAAGGTGGTAACCTCATCTCTTGGGACCTTTAAAACCAGATACAGCATGCTACTGAAGAAAAATACTCTAGGGAACAAACTGACAGTGAAAGGATGAGACTTAATAAGCAGTTTTTCCCCTCCCTGCTTCCTGGAGTGCCAGCCCTTCTGCTGTTGTTCATTCTGGTATGGCATCTCTGGGTCTGCACTCAGTGTGGCTGCCCTTCTGAATGCATAGATTAGCAAAGTAGCTAGTGCAAATGTTCAGTAGCTATTTTCAGATTTAAGTCACTTTCTATTTCACTTTTTTCTTTTAATTACAACAACCGCTCGCCCGTAAATTGTGCATACCCTTTGATTGTTAATGGGAGATTTAATTTTCTGGTTGAATATTCTGTTGAATATTCATTCTGATTGAATATTTGACACAAAGAAGCTAGCACTTTCTGGAAACTTGTAGCATATATATCCAAGAACTATTGAGAAAAATATAGAACTAGAGAAGTATTTTCTTTCTTTTTTTAGTATGAACCCAAAAATAGACAAACTTGTCTGTGAAAAATAAGTACATTCAATTTTCTGTGAGAAACTTTACTTGCAAATAGAAGCAAGGTGTCTTCTAAGACTTTTCTGAATGTAGAGTCGGCGTTGCTTTGGGAGTAGAGCGAAAAAATCTCCAGACTGTCACATCAGAAATATGTGCATTTGCTCTCACAGAGAAATCAGTATTTAAACAATAAATTATACCAGGACTGTAGACTTTTTGATTTTTTGTCTTTTAGGCAGAGTTTTGCAAGAGACAACTTTCAAGCAGACCATTCAACATTCACAGAACCTTTTAGACTTAACAGTGTTTCACAGAATCAAAGCACTCCATATGTACATTTTAGCTTTCAGGAACATTTATACTGTTGGGAGCAATTCTGCACTGGGATGGAAAAGCAAGTAAATGGTAACCTAATAACATTTCTTATCAGCAGACAGTTTTTCTGAATTTGCACAAAACCTTTGGCTCAAGGTTTTATAACTGTTATTTATATATATAGGTATTTGTAGAGATTAACCAAGTTAACAGTTTGCAGTAGGATGATTAAATTCTCACTTTGAAGGCCCAACTTTGAAAGAGGAAATAAATTAATTGTGAACTTTTCCTAATACTAGTAGAGGAAGAAGAAAATTTTGCTTTCTGGATTCAGCACCAAACCGCTGAAATTGCCTAGTTTAATTCTCCAGGTGTCTTTATGAATTACTAATCTGGCACAAAAGTAAAACAAAACCTAACTCTTGCTCTTACTGCACCTGTTGCAAAGGCAATATTCCTTCCTAGCTTGAAGAGAGTGTTGCAGTTTTAAGACAACGCTTTCTCTAGCCTTGTGTTTAAAGTCTATGCTTTCCTTTAGAGAAGTGCAGTAGCACAATGCTAAATTTTATGTTCTTTACCAAGCACTGAGGGGGTCGTTGAGGTCAACAGGAAATAGAGCTGCTGTTATTTAGTGGCACCACTTTCAGTAAGACAGAGTTGCTAGGCAAAGTATTGTTAGGTGTACTATAAATTTAACAATAACATGTTATTACATGTGTAAATTGGCCAGAAATTCTCCATTTAATAAGTACATCTTGTTAGTTGACACACAATTATGTTAATGCAATGGAATTGGAGAGTAATTTAAATGTGATTATCGTTTTAGGGCTTAAAAGATAAATCGTACAGAACATGGAACTTGTTCTCATAGAGTACGTCTGAAATACCGTCTTACTGTTTTACCTTTGAAATTCGTCTCAAATGGAATAGAATAAGAGCAATTTGTAAATCAAAATATAATTGTGCTGCTCAGTGGTTTGGTTGCAAGTTTAGACTTGCACAATTAAGACAATCAGAAAACATATCCTTAACTGAGGTTCACTATAATCATGTATGTTATCATGGCTTCAGTTTTTCTGTTTTATTAATGTATAGTCTAATAGTAAATTAAAATTATCTGGGTGCATTTGTAACTCTACAATAAATTTCTTATCAGGTTTTCTTCTGGATTTAACTATCTGCCCATCTATGTATGCATAAATGTCCTATTTTAGAAATAAACTAAGATTCATTTTCTGCCATCAATATGTGATAGCATCAGTTTAGGAAAAAATAAACAATAATAATTGTGTGTGAATTTATTTCTTTCACTAGATCCTTATTTTTTAATGTTAGTATTGAGAATTTTTTATGGATTTAATTATTATGAGATACATTTTTATTTTTTATATTTCGTGTCTTGGTTTGTATTTAAAACTCCTCTGTTCGCTATTAAAATATACTAAAAATCTTTTCTATTTTTCCATATGCATGTTTATCAGATAGTGTGGCTAGGCTTAAGGTGCTGTAAGTCTTAACTTTTTTTTCTTTTTTTACAAATAACTGCATAAATTCTCAACTCTAGCACCATATGAGTCTTAGTTCTTTTATCACAGAAGTAGTTAATTAATTATGGTCATTCTTCAAAAGCCACTTTTATTCCATTTGATAACGTTGCAAGTAGTTCACTAGTGAAGGGTTTGAATAGTTGTTAAACATGTACAAATTTTTTGTCATGCCTATTTTCCTTGAGAAACACATTTCTTTTCCACAGTATTCTTGGAATATATTGGGGAGACATTATTTTATGTTCTGCTTAAATGTTTCTTTTATAGCAACAGGCTATTACTCCTTCTTCCTGTGTTCACATACCCATATTCTTATATTGTTAGCTTGAATATATTTATAGACTGCAATCATGATTTTTCTTTTTGTGCATTGTAAATTTAAGCTTTTCACCCTTAGCTCATTTTTCTTGTTCTCTTCACTCCATAACTTTTTTTTTTCCTGTTTCTCGTCATATTTTCTCATGTTTTTCTATGTCTTCCTTACACCAAAGAGCCAAGAATACAAGATTTATGAAGGGAGAGTGAAAGGGAAAAATACATATAAAGTTATAGTTATGAAGACACACCCTCTGTCAGTGAGGACCTAAAGCTTTATTCTTTTTATGGAAGCCATGTGATTATCTACCTGCTGTATATTACAATTCAAATCCTCTGCATGATTGGGATAGAGGCATGTTCTCCTCACCTTTTCTGTCTCATCACCAGGTGTCCCATCTCCTGAATTAGTGATTAACAGTCATTGGGCTGTTACATCTTGAGGTGAAGTCTGCCTCCAAATCCAGTTATTTTATCATTCTTTCCAATTTTTTTTTACTATAGCTGGCAGAAATGCTGTAGTTTGTGCACCCTGAACTCTCACACAGGACCACACACTTCATGGGATTTGGGCACCTGGTTTGTAAGTCTGAAAAGGACTAGGTAAAGAGAGCGGCATGGATTTGCTCACCTCTGCAAATGTTATTATGGAACTCATTAAACATCACAGTAGATATTCAGCTGTCTGGGCAATTTTATTCAAGAAAGACTCTTTAAACCTTACTTTTTTTTTTTTTTTTTTACTATTATGCATTTTGACTTGGAGCAAAACCTAATCTAGTCTTTTAGAAGCCCAACATTAACTTCCACCACACATCAAAATTTTGTCTGTCTCGGGTGTCAGTATCCTCTAAAGCTGACTAGCATCTCTAGCTGCTAGAATAACTACCTAAATTCCTTAAAAAGCAGGTGGCAACAGGCCTCTGAAGACCTGCAGTGTTGATATGGATGCTTTAGCCAGCCTAATGTGAGTGTTTTGGTTATGCACCTGACAAGGAATCCTTACATGGCCCTGCTCCATGTAATGCACTTGGAGAACACCAAAGGTTGTGGGCAGCTTAGAATGAATGCTGGCTGCGTTCTGGATCAGTGCTTAACCACTAGGCTGTTATCTAGGTGATAAGCTCCATTTTAATGGAGTTTAAGTACTGTCTAGTTGCTTGATTCTAGACCGTAATGGAGCCTTTGTAAGAAATGTCATCTCCACGCCTTTTGAGGCAATTCTGAGCACGCACAGGTGAATAAACAGAGTAAGCCTACCTGGTTACTTTAACCACCTCCAGAATTAGTCTGCTGGAAAAAGGAGTTGTTGGAATTTGGGAACCACGTTTGGGTTTAGGCAAAATCTAGCCTTTGCTGCCAAGGCAGCAAAGTTTCATCCTAAACATTTTTCCTGAAAACTCCTCAAAAATCTCTAAATCCACAGATTTTACTTTCTCCTACTACACACTGAGAAAGTAAAAGAGCAATGCAAGGACCACCCCACAGTTTTGAGAAAGCTGCATTGGCTCCTGAAGTCTTCAAACAACTGTGTAAACACAGTAAAAAATATCAATTTTATTGTTCTGAAATCCTTGGAATATTAAGCAAAGTCTTCTTAATTTAGAAAACAAATATTTATAATTTTGTGAAGGTGTACTGGGACAAATGTTTCAAAAATCTAGAAACCTTGGTCAATATCCTCAGCCTGATGTTAAGGCTGCTCTGCTCTATTTTCTTTCAGAAAATCATTTGCATCACATGTTGTTGAGCAAATGGAGACATTGTTTTATGTGTTACATTCTTGTACAGTTTTTTAAGCAGCAGGGATCTCTGGACGTCAGAATGGTCTATAAGCATAAGTGTTCTTCACTAAGGGCACTGGCATTATTCCAGCCATCTGTTCTAGAATAAATTCCATCCAGTATGAGTTTTTAAAATCAGTATGCTTTTTGCTGTTTTGGTTATGTTTGACTGAATATTTTATTGAAAAGTGTCCATTACTAAGTATTGGTCAAACAACACAAGCTGCTGTTCTTCTCAGCAAAGCTTGGTTTGATTCAGGTTTCGTGTTGGAATAGATGTAAAATGAAGTTTAGGACTGAACTTTTACAGAATCAGGAATATATTCTGAATTTGTTACCGAGGAGGTAAGAGGAAGGAAAGTGCAAAACAAGAAATCCAAGAGCAATTTAATAATCCCAATAGTTTAGGATAAGCTCATTCAAATGACAGAGCATCTTTTAAAGGATATAAATTAACACTGCACATGAAATTTTCAATTCTGTTTTAGGTGCATATTTTGTCTTGATCTGCTAAGTATTGCTTCCTGAAGCATAAAGCTGTCTACATAAAGTGTTCTTGAAAAGTCACTTAGAGAAATTTACAATCTTAACAAGAAAACATACAGGAGAAAGAAAGTTAAAAAAAGAAGATAACTTCACAGTGGAAACTAAGGGTGATGGAAGGAAAAGATATGGGTGCAGGGATAGTTTATATAGAGTGGGAAGGGAAGGAGGAATGAAATTGGAGCAATATAGATTTGCAAATCCTTGTCCCTCCTGGACTCTGAACAAGAGGTATTTGCCCCTAGAAGAGAGGTTTAAAAAGCCTGCTGGGCATACTTTAATAGTTTTTAAAACATTATCATCCTTCCTTGCACAACAGCTACATTCTCAAAAAGAGACTGAAATTACAGACTCAAAAAGAGAAGAAAACTTGCTCATATGGCAATTTCAGTTTTCTAATGGAATTTCTGTGAGTAGATTATATGTAAAAAATATAGTGCAATGTATCAGATTTGGTCAATGGTACCTAAAACTCGCATTTACTTCACATATGCCTTTCCCATATTTCTTTATTGCTTACATTATTTTTCCTATTACATTATTTTCCCTAAAATAATACTCTAAGTATGCAAAGTGATGGGTAGGTAAAGAGAAAAGACACTGAATTAGTGGCATCATTGAA
This sequence comes from Pachycephala philippinensis, assembly GCA_013397055.1. NCBI lineage: Eukaryota > Metazoa > Chordata > Aves > Passeriformes > Pachycephala > Pachycephala philippinensis. The sequence goes on from VWZT01008132.1 coordinate 976,851, forward strand.
GGCAAGTCTTCAAGGCTGCAAGGGAATTTAGTAGGTCTCGATTATTCTCTGACCTGCTTGGTGGCCACAGTGTACCTTCATATGCACCTTTCAGTGAGGATGTGACTCAGAACCACCCCAGCATAATCTTGTCTTTTCCTCAGGTCACTGCTGGGAGCCCTGGGAAGGGAGATGCAGAGTGGTTTTGAAGACTGTGGGTTGACATTTGTACCTGGAATTATTGCTGGACAATCAGAAGGTCATGAAGGATAGAACAAGGATCAAGGCTGTTGTGACAGTGGTGGTTTAAGGACAGTGATTTAAATGGCCTGCCCATCACTGCAGTTGATCAGATTTAATGTCTACATATCAATCCTTTTGCTTCAGGTCAGAGGAGTCATATTGAAACTGAGGTAGCAATGTGTCACAAAGAAATCTGTGCTGTAAATGTCAATGTAGCACTGGTTTCAAGGATGTTTCAATTAATCTTCCATGCTTGCTAAAGAAGTGGGCTAGCCCTGCTTTAGAAAACTCTGAGATAGGCATGTTTTGGTTGCCCTTTTTCAACCCTATAAAGTAAAAAAAAAAAAAAAAAAAAAGGAGAGGGAGACAGATATTTTATGGATTGAGAGACAATTTCTGATATGTTTGGCTGAGGGCTTACCAAAGGTTCATTGACAGTAAAGTACAATTACACAATGAACTTATTTCAACAAAGATTATTTAAAAGTTGTCATTTTTATATAATACAAAGTGTATGCAAGAGAAAAACACAATCTTTTATATGTTGATCTTAGGAAAAATTCAGAATTGAAAACTATTTTCATGATGTGTCACTTCAAGCTATTAATACTTTTTTTCACTGTGAGGTATTTTCTTCCCCAGTGAAGGGGAAAAAAGTTACAAAATCTCTTGTCTTCACAAGAAAAGCAAGACAACATGCTTTTTTTCTGTTCCTGTTTCAGATATTAGGTCAATTTTGTTGATCCATTTTCAGGAAGAGAAGAGGCAATAATATCCACTGTATAAGAATTACAATTATCCTCACTCTTGCAGTTCTGCAAGTTGTTAGAGTGATCTGTATCCAGAGAAGTAATCTATAAAACCCATTCAGGAGATCTTTTTCCAGAAGAATTACTTCAAATCCAGAAACTTTAGTCTGTCAGTAAAAGCACTGCAAAATTTTCTAATTGTTATGCCACAGATTTCTTTTTGTCTAAGCTCTTTCATCACTTTGTGAGTTTGCTTTTTCTTTTGTTTTGTAAAGTAACATTTTCAATCTCTTCTTGTCTTTTCTCCTTGAAGAATTATACTCATCTAGAGTTTGACCTTTTGCCAAAGAGCTTTGTAGTCCATAAACCCTTTTCTGTCCTTGCTGCTTTCTCCAGAGTGATAGCTCTCTGGGAAATGTATTGCTTCCTTCCCAGGCTATCAGGACTAATCCAGTCAGGGACCCCCACTCCTTACTAGGACATAGGGCAGGTGCTGCAGGCATTTAAACTGGAACGTGCTTCACCCTATTGACAGTTTCTTGGTTCAGCATGTGGGAATGATCATTGATTTATCTCAAAGTTCTGCCTCTGGCAGTGGCTTATAACACACAGTGCCAAGAAAGACATCATACACATGGCACCTGAACAATTGGGTTATTCTGAGTGAAGTAGGATAAATTGATTCTTTCAACTCGATTGTGAATATTTTTTTAAATTATTTTTGTAGCTGGTGCACCTGTGACTGCAGCATGTCTGAGAGCTCGTTGTCTGGATTTCCTTTGTCTGGGGTGAAAAGATGAAGAGTTGGTGTCACGTGGTAGCATGGGGTATTGTGGAGAAAGCCAGATACAAGATCAGGGATAGATTCAAACAGAACTGGTCCTCCATGCAAGGTGCAGGGTGTGCAGCATCCTTGACAGAGTACTTTGCAATCACAGCATTGGCATGAAAAGCACTTTTGGCCAATTACATAGGAAAAATCTAGTATGTTGAAATTAGTAACAGTAGGGAAGTTTAAATAAAGGCTGCATCCAGATTCTTCTTTCTTCATGTTTAAAGATACAGGGCTTTATGTGTAATAAAATATCTGACCAGAACAAAAATGCTATTAGCTGTCTGTATTTGAAAACATTTCATTATTTCATATAGCTGCATTTAAAAATATATCCAAAACCAGACTAATAATTTGTGAGTGTCGAATGGAGTAACCACTTATGGATTTTTCTGATTGCAAATTGAAGGTTTTTTGTTTACATACAAGTCAGATTTTGATTTTGGCTTTTTTCCTGTTATTTAGTCTTGTCATTTGGGGCCTTTAGGAAATAGCATGGCATCATGTTTCCAAATGTCGGAGTCAGAGGTATTTTATTTTAGTTGGAGATTTTTGTTTTGTTTCGTTTTTGCTGGGAGAGGGGAGAGATGGGCTTAGGACTTGACTAATTAAAAGTGATTTGTTTTCATGATCTGGATGAAGTGTTTTTGCCAGATGCCTAAGATACCTCTGAGATTCAGGCAGAAATTTGTCACATCAACCAGGAAATCCTTATCAAAACACAGCTTGGATCTCTGGCGGCACTGAGTGTATCGTTTGATAAGTGAGTCCTATTTTCTTGTCTGCACACCAGTCCTTTGTAGCAAAGGGCATTTATTAAGGAAACAGATGGGGAAACATCAGTTATCTTTTGTGCCTTCTGTTTTCTATAAAGGCCAGCAAGACAAGGCAAGCTCAACCAAAATAATTGAAGGCTTCATAGAATAAGTCAGGTAAGTTAGGGTAGAATAGATTCACTACAGCTCCAGTAGCACTATCGTTCCTGATTAAAAAAAAGTGTTTTGCATGTAGGTCAGTAAAACAGCTCAAATTTTGAAAAGCCACAGAACTCACCATTCAAAGAAATTTTGATCAATTAAATTATTTTTACTAATACAAGCTGTTGTGCTTTGTATGCATGTAACAGGTATAAACCATTTCTGAACAAAGATTTTTTTTGAAAATTGACAGTTCCAGAGGTGCTGAACCACCAGCTGCAGTTTTTATGGACTTCTGTAGAAATGGTCAATCATTATAAAAATCCTAAGAAAGTTATATTTAGTCAGAATAATAATCATTAAGAACAGTATTTTTTGTCCTACTTTTGAGTTTTTCATAGCCATGTGGTGGGCTGACCTTGACCAGCTGCCATGTGCTCACCCTGCTCTTCTCACTACCCTTCCTCAACAGAACAGGAGCAAAAAATTAGATTAAAAACTCATGGGCCAAGATAAAGGCAGGGAGATCACTCACCAGTTATTGTCAAAGAGAAAACAGATGCAATTTGGAAAAAAAAAAAAAAAAAGGCCAAA
>VWZT01008132.1:980199-996229 GCA_013397055.1 Pachycephala philippinensis
CCAAACAAATTTATTGCCAATTAAAGTGGATTTGAATGGTGGAAAACAAAAACTAAACACTTTACCCTCCCCCTGGCTTTTTTTCCCAGCCTCAACTTAGCTCTTTCATTCCCAACTCCTCTACCTCCCCACCCTGACAGGTGTAAGGGGATGGGGAATAGGGGGTTAGGATCAGCCTATGACAGATCCTCTCCCCACTCGTCCTGTTTCCCTGCTTCAGCCTGGCCTCTCCAGGGCTGCAGGGAACTCTGTCCAGGCACGTCCTCCTCCCCACCTCCATCCTGGGGCTCACAGGGCTGTTTCTCACACTTTTTTCTGCTCACTCACTGCTCTTGGGCTGTGTCCTGCCCATCTTTACACACGCTTTCCCCAAGGCACTGCCATTGTGTCTGGGGGGCTCAGCCATGCCCTACAATGGGTGAGTTGGAGCCCACCAGAACTGGCCATGTGTGGCAGAGGGCAGATCCCCCACTCCCTGGGTACCCAGCACAGGTTTACAAGTAAAATGTGACTTAATTAAATGTACTAGAATGAAAACAGTATGATTAATAGACAATTTCTTTCACCTGAGCTTTTTTCATGGCTGGGCTTCATACTTTTCATAACTATGAGGCTTTTAATTTTGTTCACAAATGATATATGTCTTAATTTATAGCGTTAAGTTAAATAAATAACAAGATAATCACCAAAACCTGAGGGGATACCTCATAAAAATTTCTCTGAAGAAAGTATGTAAAAAGTGAATAGTACCAGTTTAATATGACTTCTATTTTTTGCAGCAATAGCTGCTATATACATGCATGGGATTACGATAGTTTAATCAGATTTAGTGATGAAATGCTGCCCTAGCAGTATTGCAGAGTCTCACAAAGTTATGTTAGGTAATATCCCATAAAACACGCTCTAGAAGGACAGCATGGGGTTCCTCAACTCTACATAGTTCCACCAGTGAAGGACAGAATGAGGAGCGCAGTGACATGAAGGAACTGCACAACACGTCGAAAATTAAAAACATCATGTTAACATATACCATTAAATCATAAATCTCTCTGCGTCTTAACACTATCTCAAGTATTCATGTAAAAAAAAAGTATTAATTTTTTTTCTAAAGTGTAGTGTATTGTTTCATATTATTTTGATTATGTTGAGATATCTCATGATGTCATCCCTCAGACAATATTAATAGCTTGCCTATTATGGTAGTCATAATATCTAGACACAAGTAGAATTCTATTTCACATTGCCTAGATTAATGAACCAAATGGGTAAAAAACCACAGTGATAAGCACAGATTTGTAAGCCCATGTTATACGTGTACATAAGTAACCTTTTTTTGCAAATGCTAAGTGTCAGTCTCGTTCAGCTAAAATCCATGTTTGCTGCCTTTAAATAGCAGGAAAAGAAGGTTGATTCCCCACCTTAGTACTTTTCTGTGTCCAGATCTGTGTTGTTTTTAATCATTACCTGTTTGCCATTGATATCGCTGCTTATTTCCAAGGCAATTAAATTGTTGTATCATGGCTTCAATAATGCAGTTTTCCTATACGCTTCTGATACCAGCTGTATCTTCTGTTATCTCTAGTCACTTCCCTTTGTGGATTCACAACAGGAAGAAAATGCTGTAATTGTGATTTGAAGGTCTCTTTAAAATAACTTTTTTTATTTTATTGGTTTTGTTCTTCTAAGAAGATATGAATTGTATAGCATAACATAATTTTACAAGGTCAAGGAGACTAGAACTCACAGCATCTCAAGGAAACTGTGCAAAGTCCTAGGAAACTCCCTTTTCCAACCTAAGTTCATGTTTATTCATGTTCTCTGGCCCACAGCAAATGGATTGCTAGTTTAGGAGTGAAGAGCTTCAAGTTTAAGATTAGTTGTATAGAAAGACTTAAAAGGATGGTTACCTGCAAAGTCTTGTGTGTCTTGGCACCCACTCATTATTTCAGTTATGTCTGCTCTTCTCAAAGCAGAACTTGAATTTCTTGTGTTTAGAGACAACTATTCATCAGTAACCAAAATTGTTGCACTTTTCCACTAGGGATAAATTCACCTTCCCTTTTAGAACTTAATAAGGTGTAGCTTTTTTACTGGCCAACATTCAGGGTTTGGCGGGTGGCTCATGAAGCGTGCAGTGGAGTCTTCCGTCTGCTGTTCTTTTCTTCCTATCCAGACTTCATAGAGTATATATTCAAACATTACACTTTAAGCTTGCAAAAGACTTTTTTCTGTCTTGTGCTCCAGCTTGCATGATGTGGCACTAATCTGTCATATCTGAGTGATATTTTTTTCATTTGAAAATAGACTTATTGGTTTGTTCTTATTACAGTGACAGGATTGAGTGGGGGTGTATCCTGTAGCAGCTACCAGATGTGTCATCTCTTGGTGCATGCTAGCTATGCTCATATGATGGGGCTAATTAAAATAAGGAATTTTTCATATTTTGTGTGCTTTTAAAGCTTCAGGAATACCATCAATTCCTGAATCTGACAGTCTTACATTTTTTCATGGCATACATTGTTAGAACCAGCTAACAATATAAGTAACAGATGTTTATTAGAAATGGATAGATGGCTCTCTTCAGGTTCTTGATAACAAAAAGAAAGTGCCACCTAACAGTTGTCTTCAGTGCAAGCAGAGGCTGTGTACTTCACCGTCAGCTCCATGCTGGTCTATTCAGCTGGGTGAATTTTGGTAGATCTCTATCCTGCTTGTTCTTCAAGCCCTTATTTTTAAAATTAAGATAGTGGTGTTTCATATCATTTTACAAGAGTCTTTGGATAGAAGGCACAGTAACAGAATTCCAAATTTATTTAATTATTTATGTAGGCTTGCTAATGACCACAGAGGATCTGAACAACTGAAGAGGAATAGCTGAGTAGGATCTGCACTGCAATACCTATGCCAGGATAGACAAAATTTACCCATCAAAAAGGATTAATAAATCCAAACCTGAGGTAGATTTCTTGTAGTCTCATTTTATCCACAAATAAAGTGAGTTGTGCCTCAGCTTTGCCCTCTCTCTTTGCCCTCCTGTATCTTGATGTGTAAGTAAATGGAACCTTTTACAGTATTATTCAAAAATTTTGAATTAGTGCTGTTCAACGTCACGGTTATGTACATGTGCAATAAGCTGAAAATGAAAATAAATGGATAAGGACTTGTAAATAAAGGAAGTGATTTCATTTTATACTCTCCTAATTCTTGGTCTTCCTCATTAGCCACTAGAGAGCAGCTTTCTACAGGACCTGAGAGAGATTACTGTCCTGCAGAGTTCCTGAAATGTAAACAGGGGATGTCTCCGAAATGATCGTGTTTAAAAGTCATTTTATAAATAAGTTCAGGCAATATGATTTTAGATCATATTGGTTTTGTTCCTGACCCAATTTAAATCTTAACACTTCAGATTTCATGTGTCTGAAGGCATAATGTTCTGTGACTTAAGCGTAATACACATATTCTCATATGCCACCAATGGGCATAATTTTAATAAGGTTTGTGATTTTGCAGTCATATCATTGCAATTTAGATTGGAAAAAAAAACAAGAAATCCAACCAAACTCAAACCTGTAATCTGTTTCAAATGAAAGATAAAAAAGCTATTTTAGATGAGAACAAAAGATCACCTAAGCACAGAAATTTGCCTCAAGCAGCAGCCAGTTGCAGTTGCCTAGTGAACAGTGCAGGACCCTGTAGAGCATGGTCATTCCTTCAATTTACCCTCTCAGCTTTCAGCAATTGGTAATTATGAGACTTCTTAAACTAAAGGCTGTGGCAAGACTATCATTTTTGTCTGCTATCAATGGACTAATTTTCCATGAAATTATCTGAATTTTTTCTGTCTAAAACACAGAAGCCTGTGGAAATATATTTCCCAGTTTCATTATTAATCCTGTGAAAATATATTTAATTTCTTTCTTTTCAGTTTCTCTCACTTCATTTCTAGCACTCTATGGCTAGTGCTAGAAAAAGTAATAAAACTCGTTCCTTACCTATTTACTTTATGTAATCCTTGATTTAAAGAGTTTTTCATACTCCCCTACAGCTCTCTCTTTACTGACTTCAAGAGTCCTAATTGGTTTAGTCTGCCCTCAGTAGAAATCTTCCACCGTTCGGATAATCCCTGTTATATTTCTTTGTACTTTTCCAGCTTTACTGTGTCTACTGTTGCAAGTGTGGTGCTCTCTTCGATAGTGCAGTTTTCTGTTTCATTGTCCACTCTTTCATAATGATTTCTAAAATTTGGGGTTTGTTTATCATCAAGGTGACGTTTTATGCTAATTTTCTGGAATAATTTTATAATTTCTTCAGTAGTGATTGTTAATTCAGAATCATCCACTGTGTATGGTAAATATTTGTTCCCATGGAGGTACATATTTTTGCATTTATCAGGATTTTATTTCATCTGTCATTTTGATGCCTAGTCATTCACAGTTGTAATATCCTTTGCAGCAATATTCTGGCAATTTTGATATTGTCTACCTTGCAAATTTGGATAGACATAAAATTTCGGCACTTTCCCACATAACTTCCTCTTATAACATGCATCCTTCAAGTGTTCAGTATTGCTGAAGCTTTATGAAAGAAGGTATACTGGGAAGGTTCAGTCATGGATTAGTAACATCTTTTAGCAAAAATAGTGTTAATTCTCCCATAACAAATTTCATTCATTTTTTTTTTTTTTTTTTCCTAACCTAACCTCATTGTAATCTTCCCTACAGGAAGAGAAGAAACTGATCAAATAGCATTTGAGCAAATTTATACTCCATCACACTGACTGTTGCCAAGATATTTGTTGGTGTCATCTCTGACTCCTGGCATACTTAGAAGAGTGGAGGGGAAAGTCCAGTGTATATAATGCTGAAAGTTAATACTTGCCTTTAAACACTTTTCACCTTACAGATTAAACAAAATAAAATATTCACAATTACTTAACTAAGCTAGGAACTTAATAATTACAGAAAGTCAATGAAATCTACAGTTCCACATGACTTCATTTTGAGATCAGGATTTAAATACTGCCTAGCTGTGTTACCCTGAAATTAAAAGATTTTGTCTGAATCCCATAGGGAATTGTGGCAGTCCCAGGAACAGCATAGAGCCCAATAGTCCATTTCTGGATTATCACATATATCTATTAATTTAGTAATAATTATGGCTCTTTTAGATTAAACGGATGGATCAGATTCAGTTTGTCTCACTTAGGTATCTGCACTTAGAATGGATCTGCCTCTGGTGGCCTAAAGTGACACACACTTTAATTCAGTATATCAGAAACTTGGTGGATGTTTAATACCTAAAACATAGACAGAAGTTAGAGTCCTACATTAGGTAGATTGGACCTCACCTCTGCTTTCTAAATAGAAGTTATGACTGGGATGGGCCAGTGTCTTCTTTCCTCATATACTACTCTTACAAGAGGAAGGTCTATTTGCTTAGTTCAGGGTTTTACAGCCATGTGTGGGGTGAAACCTGCTAGGTAGAGGATGAAGGAAGAGACTTACAGTTTAGCAACGCTCACCACAGCAGAGAAGACAGTTCCATCTAGAAGAGGGCAGCTATGCAGGAATCAATGGTTCCTTCCTGAGCTTCTCACGAAGTGAGGACATGAACATCCCTTTAAAAATATTATTGGTGCTGACAACCATTTTCAGTTCTCAACAGAAATCTAAGAAATCTGGGGATATTTTGATTAGTTTCCCAGAGTACAAAGTGGTTTTTACCCTAGAGTTTTATTTTTTGTCATGGTTTACTTTGCATAGTGAGATACATTAGAGAAAAATTTGATGACTCCTCATTTTTCCTCCTATATTCTCAAATGTGCACAAGCTACCTATTCCTTCTTCTCTCCAATTTAGAATTACCTGTCAAGAGCAGGGCATCTTGAATGGGCAGTGATCCTTTCTTTCCTTGGCTGAGGTAACAGAGCAGCAGGAGTAACAGAGGTTGATTCTGCTTCAGTTATTTTTTTCCTGTTGAGAAAGAGGGCAGTTCTCACTAGCCTAAATTCCTTTTTCACCTAACCGCGTTGGTTGCCAGGGACAGCAGCTTTCCGTATCTCCATTGTAAATGGAGTTCCAATCAGTATGTCACCAGGCTAGAAGCAAACCACAGGGTAAACCATTGCCTCAGTCAAAGCAGTGCCATGCAGCACAAAGCAGCAACCAGCGGGTGCTGCACTCATTGCATAAAGGATGCTGTTGCCTTAGCAGAGAAGCAGCAAGCACAATATTATCAGATTATCTTTTCCTTGAGTTAAAAATACTCCCTCTAGAGAGGTCACCTATACCACTAAGAAATGCTCAGGCATTTGGTGTTATGTAAATGTTATTTTTTCCTATTTTTTCATTAATAATAGGAGTTTGCTTTGGAAAAGATGTTCTAGTTACCCTCAAAAAAATTGTATTAAAAGCTGCTGTCTAGCAAGGATTAGAAAGTCATAGACCTGCATCATTTAAAACTTTGACTAATACATTTATAGGATGAAAGGTTAACTGTTAGATTTTTTTTACAATTTTGTGTTAGGTATCATGCAATATGAAATTAAAGTGAACACTGTTAGCCTTCCCCTCCTAGTGTAAGACACACAAAATTGGTCAAAATCAATTATAAACACCTCTTTCTTTGACAGGTCATGATTGGATAGAAGATTAGTTTTTTGTAAATTCAAGTAGGTAATTTACTGACAAGACAGAGAATTTAAAGGGTAGATTTAAGCAGCTAACCTAAAATTGTCAGGTGTTTTTTTGTTCGGTTTTGGTTCTGGGATTTGTTTTTGTTTTTTTGGTTTTGTGTTGTTGTTTTTTTTTTTTTTTTAGCTAGGCACTGTAGAAGGCTCTGGCTCAGGCAATGTAATTTGCCTTTCATAGTCTATCACAAGTCTCGTGATTATTTCTTACAACAAAATATTCAGTGCAACAAATTAGTAGATTCTGCTGTGTTGGTTGGGCTGCATTCCAATTCCTGCCTTAGTGATGCTGGCTGCCTTCAGCACTGCCAGCACAATAATTATTGCCGCGTTTTCTAGACCTCATGAAACCAGCAACGTGATCACCCCCTTGGAACATCTGGGGATATGAGGTATGAAAAAGTGGGAAGAAATTGCTGCAACTCTGTGCTATCTTGCCAGCAAGTGCCACTTGAATGATGACAGCTATTGGCAGGGATAGGCCTCTGCTGGAGGAGAGCTTGCAGCAGTCCTGGATTATAGCTTTTGCTGCTTCCAAGAGGACTTGTTGTGGGCACTGAATTAAAGAAAGCAAATTGGAAGGTGGGGAAAACAAAGATTCGAAGGCAAATGCAGAAGGGTGGAGGATAAATTCTGACAAGGAAGCAATTTTTGGTTTACTGTATGTGATTGGCTCTCCTTTTGAAGAAAAACCCTTCCACAAACACCGTCATGTCACCCATGCAGGTTTCTTAGACAACCCTTTCCAGCCTTCCTCACACAGTTAAGGCACCAAATGGTGTCAGCAAATGGATTTTATTCTTCTTCCAATTCAGAGAAGTATGGTACATTTTATCAGTATTTTGCGATATGAAGAACAGAAGGAAAGTTTAAAAAGTCTTATTTAGGTATTTCACAATATTGTCATCATTAAAATACCTTCTGAGAATGTTCCGCTGTGCTTGAGTGCAGTTTGGGTAAACAAATGGGTTTAATCCAGGACACAACACTAGCCTTCAATACACAGAACAAACACCCAATAAAAATCTGACTTTAGTCTCAAATTAGTTGATGTAAATTATTGTCAGATAAATATTTTTGACTGCAATAAACTTTTATGCAAATAAGCAGGCCAATTATATCCATCTTCAATGTCTCTGCTTCTTTTCCAGTACCTCCCTTTCCTTTGAAAATTTTAATTTTAATCCAAATATATTTTTTCTGTACAATCTACTGGCATGGAAATGTACATTTTTACACCATTCTCATCATTACTAGCACCTAATTAGCCCAATAAAATATAGCAAGCATTCATCTTGTGAGTTAAGTCTTTTGTCAGAGCTTTGCATCTATCCTTTTCCTTGTCCCTCACGTTTTAACTTTTCAGTATAACAGACTGGGAGGAGAGCTTTGTGATTCACCAAGTTGAAACTTTATTATAGTTGTCCATTTTTCTGAATTGGTTAGTTTGTAAGTTGATAAAGCTTGGATACAAAGAGATAATATTTCAGAAAAAATGTATTAAGAGAAGGAGCTATTTGTATCCATACACGAATTGGCTACTAAAAAGAGTTCAGCACACCTTATTAGTGCATTACTCATTGCAGAATAGCTTTATATTCATTACATTTTTCATAGGGACTAGGGAAAAGGTATGATCAGACTGCTTCTTAATTTTATTGAAGTTTTAATGTTGGAAAAGTCTAGAGAATTAGACTGTAATATGTACTGCTTACTAATATTACAGAGGCTGTGCTTTCCGGAGGCAGGTCATAGGTTTTGTATTTTTTCAAAACAAAAGGATTAGACTCCGACTCATTTAAACATATTGTTTCATAAAATCAGGAAAAAAACACAACCCTTTGTGTTTTCCTTGAAATGGGGAAATATCCTTGATGGGGGAAATATCTGACTCACTCTAGCTGTCCATGGGGGTTAGAATGACCTAGAGTTTTCCTGTAATGACTGTGACAGCTCAGAGTGCTTCATAGTCTGCCTTTTTTTTTTCTTATAATCATGTTCCAAGGCAAATTGAATAAAAATGATGAAATACTGAACATGAATGCAAATTAACTAGTTCTAATCAACACTTCTTGAGTTGAACCAAGTCTTGTACTAGCCTATGATAATACCACATTTCTTAAAAAAAAAAAAAAATAAAAAGCTTGTCACTTTGGATAGAAATGTATGCTTGTAGAACTGTGTTGTAGACAACAATCAGTGTTCCCCAGGTGCCACTGAATTTAAAGGCACTGGACCTGAGAACTGGGAACACTGGACATCTGGAAGATGAAATCTGAGACCTTGTGCTTCTCCCATTGGCTCTGGTGCAGAGACCAGATGACAAGTCTGACTCTAAGGTAGCCGTGTTGCAAAGAAGATGCATTGATTCCTCCCACAGTGCTTGGAGTTCCCTAAGGATGGATGGCTTTATACACAGGTAATAGGCAAAGTTCAGCAGGTAGAAACTTTTCTGTCTATAACTGATGACAATTATCGTTCTTCCATAAAGTGATCTGCAACAGTTTAAATATCAGTTTTGAGGTTATACCAAGGCATGAGAATGTAGCAGATGCTTCAAATATTCTGTGTAGTAATAATGATTATTCCAGCAGAAGCATCTTAGAGAGATTTCTGTAAGGTCAGACAAAGTCAGCTTTCTATTTATCCAGGTTTACTTGTGGAATGAGAGACCGCAAAGGAGCACTCTGTGCCTTACAGTTCTGACATGGACTACTTGTCATTCTCTCCCCATGTCGTTCTCTCTCTTGCTTTGTGGACACTCTTGTATGCCTGAATACAAATAAAACCACCAGGACACAACAACTAGTGACTCTAGATTGGCTATTTTCCCTAGATGTAGTCCTCTGATACTAAATGCCTGGTTCTTATTATTATGAGACTCAGTCCTGATGAGATAATGTGTGATCCCTGCCAATTCCACTCAAAATAATTTGGCTAATGAGGTTTCTTACAGGTGTGCCTTCCCTGCTGAGAACTAGAGACTAATTTTTTGCTGTTGTTATAAGGTAATTTTTTTTTTTCAGCTATTAAGCCGGAGTTTGTTCTGGACTGAGAGTTACACAGAAGATATCTGAGATACTTCCTTTTGTAAATTCCATGACAGCATTATCACATCTTTCTTGAGTTTACAAATGCAATATAGTATAGTTTGAACCAGTGTGTAGAAACTAGTTGTATCTTTTTGAATGAAACCAAGACCTGTTTTATTGTTAAATATCTCCAAAAAGACAGAAACAAATTGAACAGGGAAGAGAGAGAGAGATTAAGAGAGAGAGATGAAGGGAGAAATAAAGGTCAGCCAAAGAGATGGAAGGGAACTGCTATGTTGGCAGTGTTTAAACTAATTCCCACTGGTGGTCACTAACCCATCTGTCATGATCCCTCCTTTGGCCACAGTCACAGCTAGCCTTCTTGTTACACCCCCTTGCTGGCACCTGGCAGCTGCATATTTTGTGCTATAACATTATCTTGGTTTTAAGGTAAAAAGGAACCTCATAACTTGACCCAGTTTGAGATCAAACCTCTTTTATGCACCTCTCCTTGGATTTGGTGGAGTGCAGATATGTCTCATTAAAATAATGCACAAATTGTTATTACAAGTGTTCATGAACAGGAAATAAAATACTTTGCAGGGATTAAAACTTTTAGCACCTATTGCTAAAGTTCATCCTGTAGCTGAACTACTAATTTCTTGATAGTCTCATGGGTAGAACAGTTAATGTGAGATTGATTTAAGGTTTCTTTCAGACACACAAAAGGATGTGGTCTGACACATCTCTAAGTCTTGCTGCTGGTGGCCAGCCAGAAACAAGAAACTCTGTTGTCTTAAAGCATATACATATGCGCACACACACAAAATTTGCTGTACCCTGATGTTAAGATTTTTGATCTAAATTGTGGCATGAACTTAAGGCTCTAACCCATCTAAGCAAATCATTGGGATGGAGTGTGCTATTGTATACAAAACTTCACTCTGAAAACAAATAAATGAACTGAAATGCTCTGCTGGTTTCAAGAGTATTGAAATCTATATACCTTCACAAATTCTGGATTTTTGTTGTTGTTTTAAATATTAGCAATGGTGAATTTGGTCTTGTACAGCAAATAGTATAGCCATCTGAGGCACAATTATCTCTACAACACTGTGTAGATACGCTTCTCACTACTACATAACAGAAAGCCTACTGTAGAAAACTTGTATTTGCCATTTTTTTATTATTGCCATCTTCAGTTAGGGAAGGCAGCAGCTGAGACTAAGAATGCACTCTGTACCTGTGGAGAGCCCTGCTGGCCTTAGTAGGTCACAGCGGAAATCCACTTATACACAATACGATGCAGGAATGTGGTCCTACACAGGATTTTTAAAAACTGTGATTACCTTCTTATCAAGTGTGGTGAAGGCCTATTCCTTCTCTCAGCAGCATCAAATGGATTAAGGATGGGGGCTTAGTATTATATATGTGATTCCTTTGAGGAACGAATGGACAAGTGGAAACTAATTCCTTCTTGATTTTAACTTGAATTACCTGTGCTTGCTATGGTTTTGATGGTTTTTATTAGATATGCTGAGAACACCATTGTGTCCACTGCTCTTCACAGAACTTCATTTTAGTGTTGCCTTTCTTCACAGAACTTCATTTTAGTGTTGCCTTTCTTCTTACGAAAAAAAAATCAAATTGTTTTCATTTACCCTACTGTCTTGCAGTAAAGGACTTTACTCACATGCGCATGCACACTTGCAGATGTGTATGTGTATTTTTTATAGATTTGACTTTCAAAATATTAATCTGTTTTTCTGCTGGGTGACTGTGGAGAATTTTTTTAGTAACTGGGCCCTCTATCTCAGGATACTATCTGAAATTTTGATGAAAAATTAAATGAACCTCTCTAAGGAATGGCACAAATAAATGCATTCTGCCTCAAAATGATGGAAGTGCTGGAGGAGTGTTAGCTGGGGATATTGTAGTCATGCAGGCAGGCTTTAGCATTTTAAAATGTTCATAAGCCAAAGGCCCAAAAATACTTGTATTTATTTGACTCTTTTTAATTTTCTATGCCATAGAGCAAGAACTGAAAGTCATTAAAAAACTTAAAAGCTAACTTAAAAGCAGAAGTGAATTATTAGATGCTGTGGGCATCTGATGCAACACAGTTTTGCTGAGGGGACTTAACGAGTTAGTGATTAGAGGAGCTTAATTTCTTTAGCACATTCTTAGCCTGCACCAGTCGATGATATAAACCACGGTTGTTCAATTCTTCTACACTGTAATTTAAGCTAATACTCTTCTTCCTTTGGAGTTAACTGAGAGCCTGGTACCACCACTCAGCCAGTTGTGTGACCCTGCCCCAGCCCTGGTGTGCTGAGTGCCTGTGTGCTGTGTTTGCTGTCCAAGGACCTTGGCTGGCAGGGGCTGTACATATCCTCTTGTGTGTGTGCCTGTGTGCACTTTAATTTATATCAGTGCAGAGTTTAGATTCTGTATCATTGTAAAGTAGTCGTGGTTGAGTTTTTTCTCAAGGAGCTTTCTGAGCAAAGGCACTTAGTCAT
Organism: Pachycephala philippinensis; assembly: GCA_013397055.1. Taxonomy (NCBI): domain Eukaryota; kingdom Metazoa; phylum Chordata; class Aves; order Passeriformes; genus Pachycephala; species Pachycephala philippinensis. Next base: position 992,439 of record VWZT01008132.1, read on the forward strand.
TTTCCATTTTGGGGTTTGTATTATAAATCATCTTTTGACCGGTTTCTCCTTTGTGGCTCCTTTCGGAAATTCTAGTCCAATCATATACTTTAAGAATTATCACCAAATGTTTTTCATTTTCCTCTGGAAATTCGATTCTTAGATCCCTCAAGGTCGGTAACACTGTTAATCTATTAACAACCAGCCTCTGACAAGAATCTGGAAATAGTTTTTGAGCTATGCCAATTTGACAGTATATGGGTTCATTTCCTTTTGTATTTATTTCTACAACAGTTAACAGAAGTCTGAAAAAAAATAATGCCTTAGTAAAATGGTTCCCTTTAAATAAAGTCCTCTGTAATTTTATCAGTGAATCCATCAAATAATCTGCCTAAGAAGACAATGTGGTGGGTGTTTATTATCTAATATTAGGACCTGACTGTCCATAACCCTACATTCTGAGTTCACTGCATCATTAGAGTGGAGTTGAATTAAAACATACTTTTCTTTTCTAACCATACTATACTTTTTCATCCAAATCATCAATTTTTGCTTTTTGCTTTTCTCATTTTAAACTCTTTTCCAAAATCATAGAATCATAGGATGGTTTAGGTTGGAAGGAACCTTTAAGATTATATAGTTCCAACACCCCTATCATGGGCAGGGACACCTTGCACTAGACCATGTTTCTCAAAGCCCCATCCAGCCCAGCCTTGAACACCTCCAGGGACGAGGAGTCCACAGCTGCTCTGGGCAACCTGTTCCAGTGCCTCACCAGCCTCACAAGAAAGAGTTTCTTCCTAATATCTAATCTAAACCTACTCTCTTTCATCTTAAAGCCATTCTCCCTTGTCATGTTATTACATGCCCTTGTTAAAAAAAATTCCTTTCCAGGCTTCTTGTAAGCCTCCCTTTGCTACTGGGAGGCTGCTATAAGGCCTCCCTGAAGCCTTCTCTTCTCCAGGCTGAAGAGTCCCAGCTCTCAGCCTGTCTTCATAGGAGAGGTGTTCCAGCCCTGTGACCAACTTAGTGGCCTTAGTGAACTTGTTCCAACTAGTCAAAGTTGTTCTTGTACTGAGGACCCCAGAGCTGGATGCAGCACTCCAGGTGGGGTCTCGCCAGAGCAGAGCAGAAGGACAGAATCCCCTCCCTCGCCCTGCAGGCCATGCTGTTTTTGATGCAGCCCAGGATGTGGTTGGCTTTCTGGGCTGCAAGTGCACATTGCCAGCTCATGTTTTGCTTCTTGTCCACAAACTCCAAGTCTGTCTACTCAGGGCTGCTCTCAATCCGTTCTGTGCTCAGCCTGTATTTGGCTTCAGATTGCCCGAATCCAGGTGGAGGACCTTGCACTTGGCCTCGTTGAACTTTATGAGGTTCACACAAATGGACCTCTCAAGCCTGTCAAGGTCTGTCAGGATGGCTTCTCTTCCCTCCAGCGTGTCAATTGCACCACACAGCTTGGTGTCATCAGCAAACTTGCTGAGGGTGCAAGAAATCCCACTGTCCATGTCAATAACAAAGATGTTAAAAAGTGCCAATACCAATACCGACCCCTGAGGAAGAAGAAAGAAAATTCCTTGACTTTAAAGATCAATATTTCTTTGTTAGTTCTTTCCTTTCTCTCTGTAATATCCTTGAAACATTGTTAAACATTTGAAGGTAGTAGGTATGACTTGAAGAAGTGCAGTTGTTTAACCAAAATTTTTGAAATAAAGGAATAAAATGCTTTCAAAATCATATTTGTATTTTCTCTTCCTATGTAAGAAAATCCCTTATGATTCTGACATCTATGGAAGAGGAGGAAGCTACATAATACTATTTTTAATAGTCTTTGTCACTACTTTGTCCTACTTTCCACTCTTCTCCTTTTAGAAACACAGACCAAATGAGATTTTTTTAAAAGTAACTCATGTAGAAAGTCTATATTATATTTATGTTTGTTTGTGCATTAGTTTTATTTTCTCTCCATCTTCAACTCTTCAGGATGTGGGAATAAAGATCTAGTTCTGTCCTGTAATTTCCATTTGATAAATCCTCCATGCACCTTGCGATGTTATTCTGATCTTCTAAGGAAGAGCTACATTTCCACAGCATTTTATCTGTGCATACCCTACCAGACTGCTGCCATTTCACATATCCAGCAGTCCCCACACACTGCTGATTCCTTGAAGTGACGTGAGAAAATCTAATAGCAAGTCTGCCTGTGGCAAATGAGAGATACATATACAGGGACAGAAGTGGTGCAGACTTGTCTTTTTCTTCTGTACAGCCAGTATTTACAGCCTGCTCTCTGGTAGATTTACTCACCAGAAGTTCAACGTGACTGCAAAATCTGAAGGAGTGGTTGCTTGGTACTGAAGAAATTGCTAGTAATGGGAAAAAAAGAAAAAGTACACTGGTGTGTGAAAAGGAAAGATTCTCACAGAATAACCATTTATCCAATGCACCATAAACAAGTTTTGGTGGAACTGTATCTTTCACCAAGACAAGCAAAACAAAACATGGTGATTCATGGTAGCACAGTTTCCTTTTAGACTAAAAGTTGTGGCAGGGATATGAGGTTTTCTACTTTTTATACAGTTAACTAGCATGCTGCAATTTTCCTCTATAATTGGCATACTTAACTGGATGATCTCCTGCTGTTTGAATGATTTGCATCTTCCCATGTATTGTTTTTTGCTTGCTGAATCTCTGCTGTTACTAAACTAGAAGTGTGTGCAGTCTAGACTCTGCTAGTGCTTTGCTATTCTCATTTACCCTTTGTTTATCTGATGAAAATAAGAGCTCTGTGCTCAGAGGGAGCATTTTTCCTTTGTTACCTGTTTAACAACACTTAGGTGTAACAGGTTTTTTTGCCGATACACCTAATAGACTTCACACTGACCTAAATAATACTGCTTCATGCCACATGTTGGCCTTTTTTTTTAATATAGATGACAGGTGACTGTGTCTGTAGTCAAGGAAATATTTCTTAATGATAACTTAGAAGCACAAGTAATCTGAGTTTTCATGAAGTTCCTAACACAGCTTGATCTTCCTTTTATTTCTTCATCCCATTGTCACCATTAGACATGTCTTGGGATTCTGGGAACTTTTCTGTGATGTTCCTATGCTAAGGAGAGTTGGAAGATAGCACAAATCAGGTCACAAAGATTTTGGATAATGTAGAAACAGAATCTCTTTCAATAAATATGTAAAATAAATTGGTAGTCAAAATACTAAGACCAGTTATAAGCAGGATGCATTGTGTGAAAGGGGTCTTTGTTGAAAGAAATTCAGTGTTTGAAATGAAACCTGAACACTCAAATCTGAAATTACGTGGCTGACAAAATTTCCCAGGATTATTTTGACAGTCTCCATCTCAGAGTTCAACAAGTGTCAGTACATAGCATATAATTAACAGCCTTTTTACATTTGCAATGCTGATGTAAATGTAAGCTGTCTTTTAATGAAAAGTTTTCTTACTTAATTTCAAAAAGGAAGTGTTAGTGTGATAGTGGACTGTGGCATGAAAATTGAAAAATTCTCCCATAGCTATATCATGCAAGAACAGTAGTTAATTACTCATTTAGTACTTGATCTCAAAAGGTGTTATTTTTTAAATGAATGGAGTGATGGCACATCAACCTAATTCAGTTCATCCACAGCATAACATAAACTCGGTAAATAGTCACCTGTTATTTAATGAAACTTAATCAAGAACCAACCCGCTCTTTTTCTCTTTCTCTTTCTTTCTTTCTTTCTTTCTTTCTTTCTTTCTTTCTTTCTTTCTTTCTTTCTTTCTTTCTTTCTTTCTTTCTTTCTTTCTTTCT